>CATIWM010246442.1:0-11194 GCA_949671775.1 Mallotus repandus
GCTTTAAAAGCTTGAGTCTCATTTTTTGGAGGTGGAAACCATGAAATCATGTGCTTTAACAAAATTGATATGTGATGATGATGAGGAAGATATTCCATTTGTATATCCAATTCCATGAATCTCTCCATGGAGTTTTTGAGAGTCAAAAATATTATTCAAAGTTTCTTTTTCCTTTATGAGTTTAGAAATGGAATTCTTTAACTCGAAGACCTCCTTAGAAAGTTTTTTATTTTCATCATTTTCTTTCTTTAGTTGGTCTTCTAAAGAATTTGAGTTTTTCAAACCATTAGCAAGTTTATCATTTGATTTCAGTAATTTAGAAAATTCAATTTTTAAATTTTCAAATTCCTTGGTTAAATTAGTTAACTTATGCTTATAATGCTTCTTCTTAGCAAGTAAGCTTTTGCATTTGACCATAAGTTTACTAGCAATAGTGCTCTTATCATCATCATCATCATCATCATTATATTCACAATCACTAAAAGAGTTAGAAATAGACGGTACCTCTTTTTCATCTTTAAGAGCCATGAAGCAAAGGTTGGTCACTTCTTATTGTTCCTTTTCCCTTTCAGATTTATAGGAATCATCCCAAATAGCTTTGAAGGCCTTCGGCCTATCCTTTGCTCCTTTGTTCTTGAATTTGAGTTTGAGGCACTCACTTCAGATGTGACCCAGTTTCTTGCATTCATAGCAAGTAACTTCTTTTGTTTTCTTCTTACCTTCTCCTTCATACTTCTTGTTGAAGTCTCTTGTTCTTGAGGTATATTATTTTCTCAAGAATTTCTTAAAGTTTATTGTGAGCATAGTAATATCATAATCTTCATCACTAGAATCTTTAAGGTTTTCTTCTTCACTATAATTTTGTGAAGCTTTTAGTGCAATGCTCTTCTTCTTCTCTTCCTTCTCTTTTTGCTCATCATCTCTTTGTTTTATTGTAAGCTCATGGGTGAGAAGCTTTCCAATAAGCACATCGGTTGAAAGAGTAGCAAGGTTTTGAGCTTCCTCAATTGAAGTAACTCGAGATTCCCAATCCTTCTTAGGTAGGATTCTTAGAATCTTATTGTTTATTTCTTCTTTGGTGAAATGTTTACCAAGTTTCTTGAGGGTGGTGACAAGAGCATTAAGGTGATTGATTCTTGAGACTTCATTTTGAAGAGTTCATTCTCATACATGTGGAGTTGAACCTTTTTACTTATTACTTGGAAATTTCCTTTATAATGATTTTCTAAGGTTTCCCACATTTCCTTGGCCGAAGTACAATGTTGAAGCTTGCCTCCTTCTTCTCTTGACATATAAGAGACTAGAGTGATCATAGCCTTCTTGTTGAATGGCATTCTAATCATCTCTTGGAATTTCAATAATCACACCATCAATTGTAGCTTTGGGTGATTCCTAACCTTTTTGGACAATCTCCCAAAGTTTGATGGAGTCACAATTAAAATAGAGCTCCAATTTAAACTTCCAATGAGGATAATCACTGCCATCAAAGAATGGTCTAAGAGAAGAGATGTTTTCACTCCCCATGATCTTGTATTCTAGCAATAAAGTACCTAGAATTCAAGCTCTGATACCAAATGAAAATGCCCTAGGGGGGGGGGGGGTTGAGTAGGGCTATCGAACAAAAATCAAAACTTAAAAATAAATAAATAAAATGAAAGAATGTTGAGAAGGAAGAATGATGAACACAAGAATTTAAGAAGTTCGGATTCTCAACAATCCTATGTCTCCACCTAACTTATCCCCAAGTTAGGATTTTGAATCACCACAATCTATTCCCTTAGATTGATTCTTACAATTTGAGTTTTAGGCTCAACTCAAACCTTTACACAAGTGTTTTCAAGGATCACAGTTAAACCAAATTTTTAAGTGTTTTAATGGCTAAACACTTAAACTAATTCCTTTAGAATAGAACCTCACTTCCCTTTTTCTAAACCCAGAAAATAGAATAATAAGAATTTCTATTCTAATCACTCACCAAACTCTCATAAGATTTTATCAAGTACAAGAATGAATTAAAGAGAATTTTGAGCTTAATTGAATGCTTGAGAATGTATAAATGAAAAACAAGTTTCATAACCTATAAATGATCTTCAGAGGTTGTATTTATAGTTGAGCAACTCAATTATAGTTGTTAGAAACAATAATTTGGTTTCCAACAAATTCAAACCTCATTTGAATGAAATTTGGACTTTTAGCCTGTATTTTCTCTAGTCCCGGTCGTGATCACACTGATCCCGGTCGGGATAATAAAAAATAAATCTGTTATAGCCGTTATATTTGAAGTCTACATTGATCTTGATTGGGATCACACTTGTCTCGGTCATGACATTGGCTTGGGATATGTTCTGGAAGATTTCTTTAATTTGGTGCAATTTTTGTCCCGGTCAGGATCATGACTTTTAGCCATTTAATATGATCTAATAAGACTTATATTCTTTATAAAAGTTATAGGTATTTGTCTTAGTTTTCCATATCACTTTGAATTACCTCAATTGAACAACTTTAGCTCAAGATATTGTTAAAATACTAAGAGTTGCTCAAATCGAAATGAAAACTGCATATGCTAATTTTAACTGAATATTTCTAGACCTAAATGAATTTATATTTTGACAAGTAAGATCAATTCAGAAAGCTTGTGATGTCTACTTCAAATATTAAGAAGACAACTTTCTCATTATAAAAGTCTAAGACTTCTAAAATCCTCCTGGAATCTCAAAGGTTGATTTAGCCCAAAAGCACGCTAAATTTCATTTTGATTTCCATTATAGTCTTAGCTTATACATACTTAAACAAACATATTAAATGCTAAAAATCAAGTTTTTTAAGATCAAAATCAAGATTGATTATTGCTAAGGTCAATAACATGTAATTGAATTCCACTGTATCTTAATTTTTCATCGGATGTACTAATTTAGGATGCTAGAAATATGTACATGATATATTGTATCACATGTAATTATTGAATTCCACTATAGCTTAATTATCAATCATATATATATATATATATATATATTTGAGTAGATGTATAACTTATACATGTTTCAAAGTTTCTAGAATATGTTATGATGCTTACATGTACATATGTACACATGTTCATGTACCTTAATAACGTATACATCTATTTACAATAGACATAATGAATGTGCAGAAGAATCGTATCCCTTACCTTATGTGATAAAAATATAAACGACGTGTACATTATTCACTGGTGAAACATTATATATATAATCCACATTGAGAAAATATTTTTCCACTATCAGGGAAAAATATTGAATACCAGATTAACATTCACCATGGAGTTGAACCTTGTACATCATATATTAAAAGCCAATGATGAACGTTCTGCAAATGCAGAAATGCATAATATGTTTGTGGAAAGGTTCTTAGCAAATATAGATGCCGATATTTATAATACGGCAATAAGGACTCATGATGAAATTTATGTCCGGATACCAGATTTAATTTTGTGCACCACATGCGCATTGCGCCATGGATACCCTTTGGAGGAAATGACTGAAGATCAATGTAATGCATTTTCATTAGATTTTGAGCGATGGCCATATGATTGTGTACAGTCTTATGAGCCCACCCCCCCCCCCCCCCATCCCTCGATGTGCAGTAGCATTTCACAATGATTTCATAAGCAAACATTTTAATACTCTCAACAGAGAGTTCAACTCTGTTGAAGAGTTGATGACAAACAACAAAAAATTCAAAGCAAGGCTGTGAAAGCTCATCACAAAGAGTGAGATGAGAAAAAGTGACTACACTTTAGGTCCAGTAAGGGAGAAAGTTGAAATGATGCCTGAGGGAATACTATCTGATTGTGTCACTAAATTCCCTTAGTTGATTTATTTTCTGTACTGCAACCGATGTGGTTTCATCAAGGGAAGGTATCTTGTTATTTGTACAAAACTGTTGTTTCGACATTGCTATGGTGATGTGAACAAATTTCTTGTAGTTATTGAGCGAGCCTATCGTTTGGTCGATTCACATTACTGCTCTATTTTAAGAATGGCAATAGAGGGAGGATTCTAGCAGGTATGTCCTGAATTTTTAAAATTTTTCTGGAGAAATATCAATTTCAGTCAGGAATATCCATTCTTACATGAATTCATGTTCAGAAAGAAGATCATTGAAATAAGAAATTTCTCGATCACCATTAGACCATTTTATTTACTGGGAGGAGGATATTTTTCATATATTTACAACAGTAGACATAATTTGGTATTATGGTACATACCAAATTTTTTGACTCTGATTTACTTGGATATAATGATGAACAATGAAGATTTACTTATAATTTCAGCAATTTTTGGGGCGGGATAGAATTTTATGAATTTGGATGTCTGTTCAAAGGACCGGTGGATGAGGACATTTGTGATCCCGTAATGCTAGAACGCATTGTGGAGTACTATAGTCATTATCTCGATAGGCTGTGATTTGTTTTGTATCTATGTGTTTGTTTATTCTTATCATAATGTTTGTATTATTTTTCTTTTTGTTAAGTTTATATTAGGTCTTATAATATGTAACGTAGTTTGTAAAATCCTAACAGTCTCTTGTGACACATTTTTTATTAGTGTACCATATTTGTGTGATTATATTTAGTGAAATATAATAGTATGTTGCCATTTAGATAAATCACAATATAGCAGTAGTGCTACATCATTTTAAGGGACGATGTCCTCATGGGCACTGCAATACCTTAGCAGCCCTTAAAAGGCAATTCATATTTACTGTAATGATGCAAAAGTCGCGTAAAATGAAGTGAAGTGACCTTTCTTATTGGTATTAGTACTTATAGTTAAATTAATTATTTGCAATGATATCTATACATGGATATCATCGTGAATTGACTTTACGGCTGGATAATGACACGTGGATATTTAATTACATATAGAGTGTTCCTAATGTGTTTAGGGTTAAGGGGGAGAGTGTTCAAAACAATTGTTTATATATGGGACGATTGTAAGTGAAAACACAGGTGATCTCATATTTATGTGTTTAGAGATATTAATATGGCTGCTTCACATCCAAAATATCCACTGCCTAGAGAGCTTGAAAAGGAAGGTTATTTCTGCCATATGGTAACGGAACCGGTTTGGGAAGTAAGGTGTAAATTTGGTGAGTAGTATCATATGTTATTTCACATCTATTGACGGTGTAAATTTCTTTTCATTAATCATGATTTCATATTATTGTCTCATGAATAAGAATCATGTTTTCATAAAAGACTATTGCAGACATCATTATCTGTCAATTAGCAAAGCCACTTACAAGCACTGTTATAATCCGAATCACCTAAGAAGCACCATACCATATTTGGGAAGTAAGGATTATCGAGGACCTTACTATTGATAAAGACAAAATGTTCTTGGGTCGAGGGTGGCAGGAAATTGTAAACCATTACCAAATACGTGAGGGGCATTTGCTGAACTTTTGGATAAGGATGTTAGAAATCATAGATTTGCAAATAAGAATAATCAAGTGTAAGCAAATTAAGTACGGTCCCCCACCTCATTGAGAGATCAAACCTATAGTAAAAGTTACAAAATAATCTATTGCCATATGACATTATTTATGATTTCACCATTGCAGGTATTTATTTGGATATTAGTATATTTAAAAATCAAATTATATGAATGTTAAGATTTGTGTATCTACTTTCCAGTGTAACCGACTTCACCATGGTATATTAAAATGATAATCTAAAAATAAAGTGAAGTGACATGCTGATCAATGTCCACAAACAACATGGGGCAAGTTCTTGAAAAACATCACAATGTGATTAGTGAAGTGACCAGCCATTTCATTTTTCTAATTGGTTGAACAAGAAAGACTGTTGTTGAACAATAAATTAAGACAAATTGAGTTAAAATTTTAAACTGTAAAAAGTTACCACAGTTTTGGTCGGTCCAAGCACATAGTGGGAAAAGTTCAAACAAAACGGCTCAATATGTTAAAAAAAATGTCATATGTAGGAAAATCAACCTACTTAAAAAAAACAAGTGAAGAGACTTTGAATGAAACTTTTTTGTTTCATTTTCCTAAACGGTTGATCAATAAATTAAAGAATAAAGTAAATGGTAGTATGTATTGATCAAGTAAGTTACATTATAAGAATATGGCATATGAATGAACTATAAAACTGAATGTTTACATACCAAGTTCATTAGTAAAATGAAACTTAAACTTGGAAAGTGCTGTTTGATTTTTCTAAAAAGTTTAATAAAAATTATGTTCATATTTGAGGATGATAGTATGTGTAACAATAGTGTGAAGTTTGTAGTTTTTTTAGAGTGGGATGTGATTGGGTTATCTTCAAAAATTCAAACAAAAAAAAAGAGCGAGATGTCATCATAATTATTAATATATTTCTTGGAACTCATGAATAATAAATACCAAGTGGATTCATAGGCTGACTAATGTAATGATTACAACCTAATGTATATCACTTCACAAAGATTTACATTATCTCCGTTATTTAGCATCACATCAGATCACTTCACCACAATTACACATCTAAATTTTTCTACAAATAGACATACTGAATATTTTGATACATTTGCAAACTGCAATGGAGTTGGAATGATACTACAGAATGCCAACCATTCTCATGGTGTGCACATATGACATCAACCTAGGGAAGAGGTTCCTTTATTGTCAATCTCGCACTGTAAGTTGATATCATCAAAAATTATTATAACAATTTAAATTTATTATGTTGTTGGTCAATTACATGTTATTTTCATTTTTGTAATGCAGAATGGGTGTGAATACACATACTGGGTGGACAGGGAACGCACTACATATGAAGCGCAATACATTGTTGATTTGCTTAAATCATCACATCAATTGAGGGAAAAGAGGGATGGGGCTATCCAACGTGCAGTAATGGCGCATAGCTATGAAGATGGATTTCATCAATCATACATGCGGGAGATTGAAAGACTGAAAAAAGCCAATGAACAGCTTAAAACAGAAATAAACATGAAGAATGCTCAACTTTAGACTGTTGAGATCGCTACCAATATAATGAAAGAGGAAAACAAAGACACGATGGAATGATTAGGGCTGATGAAAATTATGTTTGATAAGATGAATGCACAATTAGAGCTGCAATGCAATGAGATTCAAAAATGAAGTCCAGAATAGATTCTACTGAGGCCAGGTTACGTGACCCCAGGAACAATCCCACAATCTGATATGTTAATGATTTTTATTTGATGCAAAAAATTGTTAAGTTTATTAGTTTAAATATGTGGATGGTGCAAAATTAATAATATATGATTGTTATTCCCTGATGTACATTGTTAAACTACATTAACTTCACTACAAGTCTGTGGATGCGAGTTCTTAACTAAATTCATTTCAATGGCAATTACAGAGTTTTAGCTGATATTTCTTTGTGGCCATTTCCAATAGTCATTATCAAAATATCGTAATTTGTAAATTATTCCAAGACAGACATTAATTGTTATGGATCACATTTTGATAAAATGACTCTACCATCTAGTCGAGTCGTTTGGAATACTTAAGATGTATAACTTCACAACTTATACTATTTTGAGATTTGTTAAACTACAAAATACATCAATGGCTGAATCAATACCAGGAAGTCTGCAAATTGGAGAAACTATAGAAACATGTTATTTTTTTAAGCACAAAGTAATGGGAGAGATTAATACAATAGTAAGTATCATCATGTTTTATATATACACATTATTTTTATATTTTTGTATTCTTTTATGATATATGATTTTGATTGGCATATTATGTTGCCATCCAGACCATCCTAGATAGCTCTCTGGGGAATATGATGGAACCCATTGCAAGTCAAGTAACAGTAAGGATAACTAAACATGCCCCTTACCACCTATGGCCAGTGATAGTGGTGGAGGACGTTGATAAGTCCACAAGCATATTTTTTTGGATAAAGGGTGGCAGGACATTGTCAACCACTAGATATGGACAAAAGAAATCATAGAGTTGCAGGTTCATAAAAAACATCCATATCTTGGTGAGGAGATTTCCTACGGTCTATCGCCGCATGAGGAGGGAAATAATGCATTTCAATTGCTCGATCCATATAATTTAGATGAAGAGGAAATGATTTTCCAAGTTGGAGGAGAAGAATATTACGACATAGACGATGAACTTGATTATTATGAGGCATAATTGAATTGTATAACTGCCTTAGGATGTTGTATTGCAAAACTGATATAAAAATCATATGATATAAAAATGACAATGCATATTTTGATTCAACCAATATTCAATTTCATCTTTTACATAAAATATAATATACAAAACTAGATGAAGTACCTATTTCATTTCAATATATATAAATTTGATATAAAAATGTAACTGTCATGCATATACATAGTCCGCCTGATCCATAGTTTCTGTACAAGTGTTTCTACATTAATACTACAACCTATTAATAATCTTAACCTTAATGCATATGGTTTTGAAGAAGTTATTCATACATCTCAAATTGTTGTGCATAAATATTGTTACTCAACCTTCCTTCTCCACTGGCATTTAGAGGTGTTCGACTATATTGACTACTTTGAACCGGCGCATTTCGCTGAGACATAACACCTCACCCACCACCTAGACCTCCTCCAAGAGCACCTCCCCTACCTCCACCACCATCTCCTCCGCCTCCATGACCAACTCCTCTACCACCTCCTCAAGCGCCTCTACAACCACCTTCTCCTCTGCCTCTTTTAGCACCACCTCCACCATTGTTCCGCCCAGTGCCATTTCCTTCACTGAATGGTCTATGACGATTGCTATATGGCCTTCCATATATGATTATGACACGAGGGTCAAAAAGTGGTGCACTAGTTGTATCTTCATTAGCATTAACATCACCACCCTCTCCAGAGTCATTATTTTCAACCCTTCCTTTAAAAACTTCCATGTTCTTGTGTCATCAATCGCCAAATCGGAACAATGGTTGAATAATTTTTGAAGTTCCATGCATTTCTTTTACTCCTCTGTCATGTTTGGATAGCCTTTAGCAAAGAATATCTTGGAATGGCAACGGTGAACGTCCTTTCTTCACCTCCTCGGCACATACCTCTCGTTGATCACTTGAATATATTTTTTTGGACATAACAATGAAAATGTGGCAGCAAAAAATACTAGCTGATTCAAACTTCTTGCAATCGCATTCAAAATAATTCCCTTGTTCCCTGTACTCAACAGTGTAAAGGAATTCTGTTCGGTAATAATTATTGACGTACTTGGTGATTGGACTGCCTTTGGAGGTTCAACGTGACAGTATTAAGTTCTCTTTATTTGTTCTTGCACTTGTGTATATATTGCATGGGTGAAAGCCCCTTGGAAAACCTGCTCCCAGAGAAATTATGAAATGCAGAATAAGTTATTCTATTTGTAGTCATAATCAGCCCCTGAAACTCTTTCTCAATTTTCTTACTTAGAACGATCTCATATTGTTCTATGAACTGCTTCAATGTACTCATTGCATTAATATATCCACCAAAGTATGCATGCATACTTTCACTCCTCTGAGTTGACACCATTCCAACCCAAAATAGGTGCTTCATTTAAACCGGTACCCAGCTTTTCCTTTCGGACCATGATTTAGCAAGCCAGTCATTCCTCTACAGTCCGTAGTCTGTTAAAAATTTGATCCAGTTTTCCTCAAACATTGGAATCATCAGGCTGTCATATACAAGAGCTTTAAATTCAGATTTTGCTTTACTAAATTCCCTAATATGCCTAAATTTTTCAAGAACCGTGCACATTATATGCCACATGCAAAATTTGTAAATAGTGTTGGGCATTACTTCCCTCTTAACACGCTTTATGCTCTCATATTGATCGATAATTATGGTTGTTGGATGTATGTTGCCTATGCCATCTAGCCATGTCGTGAAAAGCCATTTGAAAGATTCAATGTCTTCATAGGAAACCAGAGCACGTCCTAAAAAAATAAATTATCCATGGTGACAATAGTTGTAAATGGCATATTGTAATGGTTAACAAGATACATGGTGTCGAATGTGATAACATCATGGAGTTCTTCGTATGCAACTTTACTACGAGGATGGATCCATAGGACATTTCTCAGTCTGCCTTCATTATCAACATCGATGAAATGGAAAAATTCCCTCTCTTAACGCTGCATCCTGATAAACAACTGTCGAATTAACTCGATATCACCCTCACCTAGCATCCTCTTCCTTGCACCATGGATGAAATTCCTATAGTCCTGCCTAGTGCAACTTAAATTCTGTGGGCCACCACTTTGTACTGTTATAAGTCTAATGCCTGCAATATTTTGCTATAAGATTTTATTTCATACTGGGACTCAAATTCCTGTGAGCAGCCATTAGCCTACTCATGTCCGGAATAAGGTCATAGTTATGTTCATTTTTAATTGAACTAACAAGCCAACCCTTTTCTCTCCTCACTGCATTTAAACGTGTAAGGCAGCTTTTCCTTTTGGTTTTCCTTTTCACATTTGATTTTCTACCTCTATCACAGCTTATTATTTGATGCTTTCTCTCACCATCACAACCCTTGTGTCCTCCTCTCTTTTCCACTAAGAATCCTTTCAACTTTGCATGGTCTTGATATGCTTGAAAAAGTTTATCCAAACTTGCAAAATATGTGCTTGGTTCAAGACCTATTTCGGCGTTAAGGTTATTCATCGAACTATCTTGCATTTCGGCCACCTCATCAGTTAGACTATCTTCAATGTCAGTAACGTCTTCCTCGATGTCAGGCACATAATCAGTAGGACCATCTTGGATGTCGAAAGCATTATCAGTTGGACTATCATCGATGTCAAAAGCATCATTATTGGAACTTTCTTCAATGTCAGCAATGTCTTCATGGATGTTAGGCCCATCATCAGAAGAACCATATTGGATGTCAAAAGCATCATCAGTTGGACTATCATTGATGTCAAAAGCATCATTATTTGAACTTTCTTCATTGTGCGCCACATCATATTCTTCCCCTATTTCTACTGTATCATCTCTATTTATTAAATCATTTTCCGATTCATAACCTGAAGCGGGTCAAATTGTATACCCTAGTCTCTAAGGACTTAGTATAGAGCAAGTAGGGTGTCGATCCACAGGGAAAGTCGGAGAAATTTTGTATTAACCGGATAGTTACTTAGATGGATAGGCAAACAAATTGTAAATAA
>CATIWM010246452.1:0-13312 GCA_949671775.1 Mallotus repandus
ATCATGCAAGGAAGAAGCACATCGATGTCCGATATCATTTTGTACGGGAGATTCTAGAAGAAGGTGGAGTCATAATCCAGAAGATTCGGACCACTGAGAATCCTGCTGAAATGTTGACAAAAGTGGTAACTGCGGTCAAGTTTAGACTTGGTCAATATTGATGAAAATTGAAAGATGGAATTTGCAGACACTACTGAAGTTTGGATTTGTGAGAGAATTGTGTGGAATTTTGCCAAGGTGGAGATTTGTTGGTTTTTTTGGCAAAATTGTCAATCCCACATTGCTTAGTTATTAAGAGGAGGGGAAAGTTTTTGGTTATAAATAAACTTCTCCCCTCCCTTAGTTAATCATCCCAAAATTGTCCTCTCTCATATATTGGCAATTAATCTTTTTCTCTATCTTTTGTAATATTTCCTCAATTAGTGAAATATTATTTTAGTAGTGTCCGATGACGTAGACATAATTAGTCGAACCTCGTTAAATTTTGGTGTTCTTTTTTATGTCTATTTAATAGCTATTATCGGGTATAGTTGTTGTTAATTATTGTGTTATTAAAATTACTTGTCTTGATAGTTTCTGTCTAAGAAGGGTGATTTTTAAGGAGGCATTATGATCCCACCACTCTTTCTTGGGAATCTATCTTGGGGTGATTTTTAGTACAATCGTTTTCACTCTAGTCACATGTGCAATAATTCTCAATGTGAATTTATTATTGTTGAAAATTAACCCGAATTCCACAACAATATGTGTACAGCAAGTTGAACAATCTAAATTTACAAAAAAAAAGAAGAAATAATTATTGATTATCTTTTAATAGATATAAAAGAGAAATAAATGTAAATAAATACATATTTGTATATAGAAAATGTGTATTTGAACAAATGAATACACATAAAATGAGAAAGTAAGTGATTACTTGCAAATTAAATGCATCCATATGATAATTTTCAAATATAAAAAAGAAATGACAAATATGTCATTGCAATTTATTATATTAGTTTTTCCAATTAAGAAGGCTAAGTATATAAATGTATTAGAGAAATATTTCAATTATTAGAGTAAAAAATTTATATGAAATTGCTAAAATAGAAAGATAGAAAAGCTTGCAGAGAATATGAATGTAAAGACTTTTGGAGAGAATAATTGATTTTAAAAGATAATAAAAGAAATATTTTTATAAATAAGCACTTTTTCATTAAATTGTTTATGTAAAAGATAAGAAAATAAAAAGACATTAATTTTAAAAAATAATAAAAATTACGGATAGACACCTTTTGATTAAGTTGCCTATGATTTTTTTTTTTTAAGAGGAAGTTGGCTGTAGTTAAAAGATAATAAAAAAAAAAGACTTTTATTAATAAGCACTTTTTCATTAAATTGTTTGTGAAAAAAAGGGAGGAAATAATTTATTGTAAAGTGTAATAATATAGTGTAAAGAGCTGTTGTGCTTCTCCTTTTAATATATATATATATATATATATATATATATATATACGCATGAAATTGGGATGGAAGATTTTGGATCGGCACAGTATGGGGAAGCTTAGAGCTTAGCAGATCAGATGCCAAGAAATCATCGATGAGGGCTGCAGCTTGTGGGTCAGTTTCCTCGGTTGTGCAATTCTTTTTTAAGTGTTTGGGGTTATAGATGATGGGCAAAAACATCTTATTGTGACACGTAAGTTAGAATTATTGCAGTTGAAGGAGCTGCAAGCTGTGTGTCATTCAAGCAAGACACGTCATGGATGTATTGAACTTGGTAAACTCTGTTCTGTTATTTGTTCTAGTAATACGATTGACAAGTATGCATCTCTACATCCATTTTATTCGTCTTTTATATGTTAAATTCAGTAGTTTACTTTGCCATAGTTTATATGCCATTATTAGTATTATACTATCAATTTTCTTTTTGAAAATTTAACTTAACACATATATGGGTGGGGTTGGCCATTAAAATTCACTCTAATGCAAATTAAAAATGATTTCATACACTTTAAATCAGACTAAGAAAAGTAGTTATTGATATGAGCAAACAACCAAACCAACATATAGACATTGTTCAATCAAAAATATAAGCAACAATTAAAATTATTGATAAAGATATCAAATAAAGAACTTATTTTAAAAATATAAATCAATCAAAGAGAAATCTATTCAGGTAAATGTTCTTTTTCTTTTTGTGTTAATCATTCCATAAAAAAAACAGAGAATCTATTCCTAATAGTTTCATTCTCCCACTCTAACTCCTCCCACTACTTTCTGAGTCCATAGATATTAATTTTGTCGTTGTTGTTGAATCTAAAACTGTCGGAGTCAACTGACAATCTTTTCAACTATAGACAATCAAGTACATACATCTTTCTTAAATTAGGGAATCCAAGAAATCCACTATAAATGCTCCCCAGCTTAGGAACGTGAAAAATTTGCACGACTTGGAGCTTCAACAAAGGGCTTAGCTTTTCTTTCCTTACAAAATTTACCACTTTTGAATGTATGATTTCCTCCAATTCCTTGCAATCATCTATAACAAGAATCTGAACATTAGGTGCATAAATAAGCCATGTCAGATCCTTTAAACGACGGCAACTGCTTAAACAGAATTCTTGAAGGTTCTCAAAATATAGAGGAGTATTCAAGAGGTGTGAGGTGTGAAAACTATTTTCTGTTCTCTTCTCCTTATATACAAAAATCTACCAGATCTCCACATTTAGCTATGGTGAGCACATTCACATTCTCCAAACTTAGCAGAAATGATAAGCCAAGTGATTTTGAACCCCTGCAATGTTGTAGAAATAGACCTTCCGTGCAATCACAAAACTTGCAGGATTTGAGGATTCTTTGAAGGGTAGAGTTGGTCTTTAATGTAATTCCAAGCACCTGAAGACATTCCAAATGCTCCAACTCATCTACTAATGAAAAGCATTCATTTTCTTTCGACAACAAACCGCACTTGTAAATATTTAGCGTACGCATCATATGCAAACTAGATAGGAACAGTGGTGGTATAATACCAAGTTCTATTGTACTTTCTAAGTTTAGATACATAAAGTTTTTTAGATTTTTCAACTCGGCTGGTAGGCTTCCCATGTATGTGAAGGAAAGATCAAGATATTCTAGCGAAACTACATTTGAAATTCCCAATGGTAACCCGTTCAAATCATTCCACGACATGTCAAAGACTTTTGGACAAGGCATAGATTGGAAAAAGTCACTGCAAATCCTCTTCAAACCACAATTCTTGGGAATCAAAGTCAGTAGATTAGGCCATGAAATAGATATATATAATTGCTCGATCCTACTATTAATCATTGACAGCCTATCCACTTGCCTCCATTTTCCTTCATCATTTTCTATAGCAATGATTTGTGATTGGAACAAAAACTTAGCCTCTACCTCCTTAAATTCTCGAATTATTCATAGTGCCATATCACGAATCATATAATGCATTCTTACACACATTCATTTACAAACTCAAGTAGACAAGCATTAATAAAAGTGCCAATAATGTCATGTCCTCTGTTTCAAGCATCTTTATGCTTTCATTTTCCGCTAGAATTCCCTCCTCAATCCAATACACTATAATCTCCCGCTTTCTAATGACATAATCTTCGAGGAGTAGTTAAAAGTATAAAAAGAAAAATTGAAGTCTCTCCCCGGACAAACTATTACTCGACAAATTATCGTAACTGAACTTCAGTAGACAATGTACTTCATATGGCATACCTAAAAATTTCGCAGCATATCTCCTGAGCGTTGTACTTGCGTGGTTCCATTCTTCGACTGTCTTCTTGGAAGCCATGGCCTGACCCACTGTAATAAGTGCAAGCGGTAATCCTTTACACTTTTTGGCAATAATTTCAGCGAGTTCAGGATGAGAATTAAAATTGTCTTCCCCAACTTTTTATTTAAACAAGTCCATCGCTTTAAACAGTCGACCTTGAACTTCTTGTGCGCTGCCATCGTCCCATAGACATCCTCAGATCTTGTCGTAAATATTAGCTTGGACCCATTTTCTTTTTGTGGGAGTGGTACGCCTAGCTTCAATAGATCAACTCTCACCCGCACATCATCCAAAAATAAAACAAACTTCTTTTGCTTCAAAACTTTGGAAATATCTTTGGCCTTCTCTTCTCGGCTTTTTGATTTCCACATCTCTTCATGAAAGCCCAACTTTTTCCCAATTTCATTCTGAACTTTTTCTTTATTAAGATCCTGAGACACCAAAACCCAAATCACCATTATAAAATCATGGCTGGATTTGAGGAACTGATTGTTGATTTGGGTTAAGAGGGTGGTCTTCTCCACACCTCCTATCATATATAAGCCGATGATTCCCACCTCTTCTTGCATGAGATATCACCAGACCTTATCAAAGGTGGACTCCAAGCCCATAGTAGAGGAACTGGGTATCTCCTCCACTGAAGGAACAGGGCTTTTTTCTGCCATTTGACTAAAATCACCTTTGCTCCTTAAGTCTCGACATCTTTTAGCTTCTCAGTGACTTTCTTCCCCAACTTGTAGCTAGACCAACAGTTCTTGGTGTTGGTTTTTGTGTCAAAATTCTCATATTGAAATTGTAGAAAAAATTGGAGGAGTCCTTGGGCTATAAAAGAACTTCTCCCCCTTTGTTAATTATCATCATACACCATTGCCTTCTCCCATATTTAGGAAAATTGTATTCTTTCTCTCTTTTGTAATATTTCCTCAAATTAGTGAAATATTAATTTTGGTAGGATCCGAGGACGTAGGCATAATTGGCCGAACCTATTAAATTTTTTGTGTTCTCTTTCATGTCTATTTAATAGCTATTGTCAAGTATAGTTGTTGTAATTTATTGTGCTATTAAATTACTTATCAAGGTAAAACTCTATCAAGGAGGTTGGTATTTAAGTGGACCATTGTGACCCACCACACTTTCCTTGGAATCTACTTTGGTGTGATTTTTAGTACAATCATTTGCACTCTAGTCACTTGTGTAATAGTTCACAAGGTGAATTTGTTATCTTTGGTAGAAAGTAACCCGAATTCTATAACAATTGGTATTAGAGCTCTTGGTTTATTTTAGTATGCTCTACGGTTGTGGCTTAGGCTAATCTTCTACATCAAAAAAAAATTCTTTGGGCTAATTGGCATTCCACATCGACAACTATTAAATAGAATTTGTGGGAAAAATGGTAGACAACACAAAAGTATCCAATGTCAACAACTTCTTCATCTTCAATTTTGGCAAGAACTATTGTGACAAATGCTAGATTTGCAGCGAAGATTTTTTATGGCATTGGTCATTTCGGCATGTAGCAAAGTGAGGTTCTAGATGCTCTCTTTCAGTAAGGTCTAGACATTGCCATTGAAGAAGAGAAACCGGATGGTGTTGAGGAGAAAGAATGGAAGATGATCAATATATTAGCGTACGGTACCATTCAATCGTGTCTTTTTAGAGTGTAGAAGTATTCATTTTCCAAAGAAACATCTACAAGTAAATTATGGAAGGCACTAGAGGAGAAATTCTTAAAGAAAAACAGTCAGAACAAGCTCTATATGAAAAAGAGATTTTTTAGCTTCAACGATGTTCCAAGTACCACTATGAATTATCACATTACTAGCTTTAATCAGCTGGTGACTGATTTGATGAATATGGATGTGACTTTTAAAGATGAATATGGACGTGACTTTTAAAGATGAAGATGTGGCTCTAATGTTTGTGGGATCACTTACTGATGAGTTTGAGTATCTTGAAACTAATCTACTTAATGGGAAGGTTACTGTGTCTGTAAATGAAGTAATTGTTGCCTTGTATAGTTACAAATTGGGAAAGAAATAAAAAACAAGAACACATGAGTATGAAAGCAAAAGCTCTTATTGTTAGAGACTGTTCATAGAGTTAGAATAAAGGAAGGAGAGGGAAGTCCAAGTCAAAGTCCAGACTCAGTGTGATGATGCAGATTCAAACCTCTCAATTGTTATTACACCATCAACCAGCAATTCTAGTTCATGGTTACTAGATTCAACTTGTAGCCACCGTACCCCAATCGAGAATGGTTCTTTAATTTTTAAAGAACTAAAAGATAAAGTTTTCTACACAACAAACAATGTCCCTCTTGTCACACATGGGATTGGTTCAATTCACTTGAGGAATCAAGATGGATCAATCAAAACCTTAATAGGTGTTTGTTATGTGCCAGATTTGATGAAGAATCTCATCTCTGTGGGAACCTTAAAGTCAAAAGGTTTCGAATTGAGGGGAAAATATGGGATAATGAGGATCATCTCTGGTGCACTTGTGATAATGAAGGGAATTCAGAAAAGAAATAATGTGTATTACTTTCTGGGTAGTACAATTATTGGGACAATAACAGCAGTAGCTTCTACTGATGATCAAGGATCAGAAGCAACCAGATTATGGCATATGCGTTAAAGGCATGGTGGTGAAAAATCCTTAAAATTGCTTATAGCTCAAGGATGGGCTTGCAAATTAGATTTTTGTGAGCATTGTATCAAAGGGAAGAAGACAAGGGTGAAATTTGGAACAGCAATCCATAATACTGAGGGTATTTTTAGATTATGTTCATTCAAATGTATGGGGGCCTTCCAAGACAGCTTTTTTGGGAGGTAAACACTATTATGTTACCTTTGTTGATGATTTTTCCTAGAGATTTTGGATGTATACAATGAAGATGAAGAATGAGGTGCTGGAAATTTTTCTTAAATGGAAAAAGATTGTGGACACTCAAACATGCAGAAAAGTCAAATGTCTCCTTACAAACAATGGTGGAGAGTATAAAAATGATCCATTTTTGAAAGTCTATGAAGAAAAAGGTATTATCAAGCACTTCACCATCAGAAATACACCATAATATAATGGAGTGACAAAGTGTATAAACCGAACATTGCTGAGAAGGTTCGATGTATGTTGTCCAATACTGAGTTGAGCAAATAATTTTGGGTTGAGGTTGTAGTATGCTTGTCACTTTTTCAACTGTTTACCATCAACTGCTATTAGTAGTAAAACACCATTAGAAAATTAGTTTTGAAAACCTGCTACATATTATGATTCCTTACATGTGTTTGGTTCCACTGTATAATATTATGTTAAGGAGTCAAAGCTGGATCCAAGAGCAAAGAAGGAGATCTTTATAGGAATCACCTCTGGTGTGAAAGACTATCGTCTTTGGTGTCTAGAAACAAAGAAAGTAATCTTCAGCAGGGATGTTGCTTTTGATAAATCTACCATGTTTAGAAAGGTGACTTTTAAAATTATGGAGTAGACAGATAGTACTCCTAAACAGGTGGAGTTTAATGGCATCAGAATTATCCCAGCCAATAAAGAAACTGGTAACGACTCTCCTATAGTAGAAGAAAAGTCAGATGAAGAAGAGGTTCAAACCCAAGAACCTCTACAATAATAAGAATCAATTACACTAAGGAAGGGAAAAAGGACCATTAGACAACCTTCTCGCTATGCTAATATGGTCGCTTTTACATCACCAATTGCAATTGATGACATTTTTGCCACTTATAATAAAGCAGTTCGAAGTTCAAAATAAAAAAAAAAAAGTAGAGGATCTCCATAAATGAAGAAATGTAGTCCCTTCAAAAGAATTAGACATGGAAACTAGCTAGTCTTCTGAAGGGAAAGAAAACAATTAGGTTCAAATGGGTATAAGCAAAGAAAGATGGATTTCTTAACAAGGATAATGTTCGGTACAAAGTAAAATTGGTGGCTAAAGGCTACGCTCAGACAAAGGGAGTTGATTATAATGAAGTATTTTCTCCAGTTTTAAAGTATTCCTCTGTCAAAATTTTATTGGCTTTAGTATCACGGTTGGATTTGGAACTAGTTCAGATGGATGTAAAAACTACATTTTTACATAGAGACTTGGATGAGAAAATCTACATGACTCAGCCATATGGATTCAAAGTTGCTGGAAAAGAAAAGATTATATGCAAATTGAATAATCATTTTATGGATTGAAGCAATCTCCGAGGCAATAGGTACAAATGATTTAACAAGTTTATGATAGGGCAAAAGTACATGAGAAGCAAATATGATCATTATGTGTATTTGCATAAGCTATAAGATGGATCCCATATATATCTTCTTTTTTATGTTGATGATATGTTGATAGCTTCTAGGTGTCAAACAGAAATTGAGAAATTGAAGACTCAATTGAATAGGGAGTTTGAGATGAAGGTTCTCGGTGAAGCAAATAAGATTTTTGGCATAGAGATATCCAGAGATAGGAAATTAGGGAGGCTTTATTTATCTCAAAAAGAATATCTAAAAAAGCTACTAAAACATTTTGGCATGGATGAGAAGTCAAAACCAGTTAGTACACCACTCGCTCCTCATTTCAAACTTAGTGCATCCATGTCACCAAAGAATGATGCAGAAGAGGAATACATGTCAAAAGTACCATATGTAAGTGTTGTTGGTAGTTTGATGTATGTAATGGTATGTATGAGGCCCAATATTTCACAGGCAGTTAGGGTTGTGAGCAGGTATATGCATGATCTTAGAAAGAAGCATTGGCAAGCTATGAAATGGATTCTACAGTATATTTTGAACACCGTAGATGTTGGTTTAGTATTTCAGCAGGACAAGAAAGATGGTCAGTATGTAGTTGGGTATTGTGATTCTGACTATGCAGGTGATTTGGACAAATGTTAATCAACTACTGGTTATGTGTTTACTTTTGCAAAGGCACCAATTAGTTGGAAGTCCACCTTACAATCAACAGTGGCTTTGTCTACTACAGAGGTGGATTATATGGCAATTACAAAGGCCATAAAGGAGGCAATTTGGCTTCATTGATTGCTTAGTGAATTAGGAATGGAGCAAAAGCACACCAAAGTGCATTATGACAGTTAGAGTGCTATTCATTTAGCAAAGAAATAGGTTTATCATGCAAGGACGATGCACATTGATGTTTGATATCCCTTTGTATGGGAGATTCTAGAAGAAGGTAAATTCATAATCCAAAAAATTCAGACCACTAAGAACCTTGTTGATATGATGACAAAAATGGTAACTGCGGTCAAGTTTAAACATTGTTTATACTTGGTTAATATTATTAAAAATTGAAAGTTGGAATTTGCAGACACTACTGAAGTTTGGATATGTGAGAGAATTATATGAAATTTTACCAAGCTGGAGATTTGTTGGTTTTTGTGTCAAAATTCCCACATTGGAATTTTAGAAAAAATTATAGGAGTCCTCAAGCCATAAAAGGACTCCTCCCCCTTTGTTAATTATGATCCTACACCATTACCTTCTCCCATATTTAGGCAAATTGTATTCTTTCTCTCTTTTGTACTATTTCCTCAAATTAGTGAAATATTAATTTTGGTAGGGTCTGAGGACATAGGCATAATTGGCTAAACCTCATTAAATTTTTAGTGTTCTCTTTTATGTCCATGTAATAGCTATTCTCGGTTATACTTGTTGTAATTTATTGTGCTATTAAATGACTTGTCTTGGTAAAACTTTGTCAAGGAGGTTGGTATTTAACTAGACCATTATGACCCACCATATTTTCCTAGGAATCTACCTTTGTGTGATTTTTAGTACAATGATTTGCACTCTAAGTCACCTGTGCAATATTTCATAAGGTGAATTTGTTATCTTTGGTGGAAAGTAACCCGAATTCTACAACACTTGGGACAGCATCCTCAAAGGCATTTATTCTGAACTTGTTGATCAAATTGTGTAATGAGCTCATCAACTTCAGTTTCCATGGATTCTTCATCTTCAAGCCATTTGTCTACTACATCCAAGCGCTTCGTTTGCTGTTATTCAACAATTTTGACCTTTCTCTTCAAATCGTTCCTCACTCCCTTTAGCTCTTGCCAATCATTCTCCAATGAACTGAGAGTTTCTTCAAGTTTATAGATCAAATCGATAGGCCCCTTCATGAGATCCCATAGATGAGGGAAGGAATCAAGAATTGCAAATGAACCTACGAAGCTCATGATTCAAACAGGATAAAGATGCAAGAAAGGAGAAAAACCAAAGACGTGGAAATTTAAGTATGAGCAAGAAGGATTAACTAATATTTAAGCTAAAAACAAGTTGTGCATATTGGAATAAAAATATTGGAAATTAAATGGGTGGAAGAAATTATTTAAGTGGATCTTAATTAAGAGCTTATCATCACAGAGAAGTTAAGAATATATATAATTCCATGGACTACTTTTTTCTACAGGCCAGGCAGCAGGAAATTTTTGCTCCTCACAAAACGTGTCACAACTATAATCAACTATAATGTGGTTTGGATGATTTTTTTTTGGGTTAATCGTTATGTTAAATTGATATGAAAGTGAAAGAACAAAGGAAGCTTCGTCGACTGTTCCCATCAATTGGCCCGTATTTAGGTCCAAACTTCTCCATCATACTCATCCTTCATCCTCCATATTTTGCAATTTGAGGGTAAATTTTATGAATGGTACCAAAACTTTGCACTTGATTACAAAATAGTACCATAATTTTAATTTGAATCTTTTCGGTTCCTTAACTTTAATTTTAGTTTCTCCGAGATGTCATCCATTAAAATCCAGCCAATTTTGATGATGTGGCCACTAGAATTGCCACATCAGAAGCTATGTCATTGTGGCTTAACAAGTGGCTTTTGATTTGGCTAACATTGCTTCTAATATGGCATATGATGTGGCAATTTCGATGGTCACATCATCATAATTAGTTGAATTTTTGTAATAAATATCCTGGTAAAACTAAAATTGAAGTTAAGGAATCGAAAAGATATAAATTAAAGTTGTGGTACCATTTTGTAATCAAATGAAAAGTTTTGGTACCGTTCAAAGAATTTACCAGCAATTTGACCACTGATCAATCAGCAAATTGCCTGCTAATTTGCCTTATGTAATCATGTTTTTCTGCACTGGTTATAACTTTGCCCGAATTAGGAAGATTTTACGCTGTTTATGAAATTCGGAAGAATAGAGCTCTCACAATTAATACAACTTTTCGAATTTATTGCACCAATAGTACTATAATTTTGCCCTATGTTTCAAAATTGTACCAGATTTTTAATTTTTTTCAGTTACTAAAGTTCTATTTTTGTTATAGGTTAAAATACCTTGAACATATCCGATCAAATTTAGCATACATGATAGCCGAAATAAGTATATTTTTAGCATATTCGCCATGTAAGCATCCCATTAAGTAGTCTAATCATCTTGTGGGCTCTATAAAATAAAATTTACTAAAAAAATTTTATGGGGCCCATAAGCAAATTTTGTTTTATGGGGCCAACAAGATTATTAGATTATTTAATGGGATGCTTACATGGCAAATATACTAAAAATATGTTTATTTTGGCTGCCACGTATGCTAAATTTGATCGGATGGGTTTATTGCGCAAACGGTACAATAACTTTGACACATGTTTCAAAATGGTACTAGTTTTTCAATTTTTTTCTTTTCAGTCCCTTAATTTCTATTTTTTTAGATCTTAGTCTCTTAAAGATTTCCGATCAAATTTAGCATACATGGCAACCTGAATAAGTATATTTTTTGTATATTCGCCATGTAAGCATCCAATTAAGTAGACTAATCATTTTGTGGATTCCATAAAATTAAATTTGCTAAAATTTTATTTTATGTGGCCCACAAAGAAATTTGTTCTACGGGGCCAACAAGATGATTGGACTATTTAGTGGGATGTTTACATGGCGAATATACTAAAAACATGTTTATTCTGGCTGCCACGTATGCTAAATTTGATTAGATATGTTTGAGGTACTTTAATTTGAAGTAAAAATAGAAATTGTGACACTAAAAAGAAAAAAATAGAACTTTAGTAACTGAAAAGAAAAAAAAAATTAAAAATTTGGACCATTTTGAAACATGGGGCAAAATTATGGTACCAATGGTGTAATAAACCCTTGATCGGATATATTTGAGGTTATTTAATTTGAACAAAAATAGAACTTTAGTAACTGAAAAGAAAAAAAATTAAAAATCTGATAAAATTTTGAAACATGGGGCAAAATTATGGTATCAATGGTGCAATAAACCCCAACTTTCCTTATTCTTGCTATGGTGCCCGGTGCAGAGGCCTATGGTAAATACTAGGATTTTTTGCACAAATGGTGCCATAACTTTGATCCATGTTTCAAAATGGTACCAGATTTTAAATTTTTTTTCTTTTCGATCCCTTAATTTCTATTTTTTTTCATATCACAGTCTCTTAATGATTTTCGATAAAATTTAGCATACGTGATAGCCTGAATAAGTATATTTTTTGTATATTCGGCATGTAAGCATCCAATTAAGGAGACTAATCATCTTGTGGACTCCATAAAATTAAATTTGCTAAAATTTTATTTTATGGGGCCCATAAAGAAAATTTATTTTATGGGGCCAACAAGATGATTAGACTATTTAATAGAATGTTTACATGGCAAATATACTAAAAATATGTTTATTCTGGCTGCCACGTATGCTAAATTTGATTGGATATATTTGAGGTACTTTAATCTGAAGCAAAAATAGAAATTGTGGTACTGAAAAGAAAAAAAAATATAACTTTAGTAACTGAAAAGAAAAAAGTTGAAAATCTGGTACTATTTTGAAACATGGGACAAAATTATGGTACCAACGGTACAATAAACTCGTAAATACTGTCAACTGAAAAACACTTTCATGCATTTATTTGTTTTTGTTTGAATATATACAAGTAGAGACTTTTGCACTACTTTTCTTGATAATTGCACTCCACTTTAACTTTATTAACAATTTAAATGACTTAATTATCCTTAATTTAAAATAATTATGTACCTTTCACTATTAATATTAACTCAAAAATTTATTTAATTCACATAGATAAAAATCTAATAACTTTAATACAAATAATTTATTTTGATTTAATAATTTTTATATTATAATCATTGAGAATTATTTATAATTTTATTAATTTGTTATGATTTTTTTTTTTTTTTTTTTTTGTGTTCAACTTATATTGTTAAAATTTTAAAAATAGTTATATTTATTTGCTAATTCAATTATGCAATATGCATTTTTAGTTTTTAGTGCTTTAATGCATTTAAATGTTTATACAAATGATATTTACTTTTTAAAAAATCGATGGTAAATTTAATTTTGATTTTTTCAATCAATTCTTTTTTTAATAAAAGTGATAGGATATAATACTAAAAATATTATATGTATTGAAAATTTTAATATAAAATAAAATAATTAGAAAATAATTTATATGTATTAATTTTTTAAAAAAAATAAAACCAATTAAGTTGATATAAATTGATAAAGTATTCTTTTTAGTTACTTTATTTTATA
>CATIWM010246575.1:0-46568 GCA_949671775.1 Mallotus repandus
AAGTAATATTAACTTCTCTTTGTTCTTTTTTTTTTTTTTTTGCATTTGATTACACCATATGATAAGCTCAAGCATTGTAGTGTGCTTCATTTCCTAGCCAACCTTTCATACATTTATTTTTTTTCCTTGATGAAATACACACTCTCCTAATATATAGATACATATATATTTCCCACAAATGATATTTGGATAAACTACTTCTAGTTTGGCAACATTCTTTATCATAAATTAACTCTTATATCCTTAAATGAAATAAATTAATATGTTGCTTTATTACTGATGTTCACCCCTACACTAAAGTACCTAACTTTTCAAACATAACGCAAAACTCTATAACTTTTGAATCTAATCCCATAAAACTACCCAAAACCATTTTTTGTTCATAAGTGATGACATGACACCTATTTGAAAGCTGACGTGGAAGGTACTTATGATATATTGTCAAGAATAGCACATGTTGCGCCTCATCATCGACACATCAACACCACATGGCATTAAAAAAAAACTCACCTAGCCACTCATCTCTCTCTCTCTCCTCTCCTGAAACCCAATGTAGCCCCAACCTACTCCATCCCTAACCAATTTAAAATAGAAAAAATAAAAACCAAGGACTCTATGTTTCAACTCTGGAAGCATATACAAACAATTCCAAAATTCAACCAAAAAATAAAGCAACAACATTCAAAACTAGACAAAGGCAACTATATATGATATATCATGCAAGAAAATTCAATCAAATAAATTGTTAATAGCAATAGAGTAGTAGCAGTGTTGTTTATGCTCCTAAGCACTCTGTTCTACATAATCCCTGATTAGCAAATCTAGCTACATGTGCTTGCAACCTTGTTTGTACAAAATGCATAGAATTTCATCAATTGATAGCTAAAACAAAGAAAAATGAAAAGAATATATGAAAATCAAAATAGAAAGAAGACCTTAGTGACATCAAGAGGAACGAAGACCTTAGGAACATAACAAAACCCCTGTGTTAAACTTGTCCTCTTCATTTCTTAAGTAACCTTTTTTTCTTTGTTTCTTTTTCTTTGATCTTTATGGGTTATCTTTCTTGCAATGCAGAGTCTGCAATAGCTACTTGCCATCCATACAACTAGGGTGATCGCAAGAAAAAAAAAACCCAGCAGTAGTAGTAGCAGATCATTGAACAAACCAGCTAAAATCAAAGACTTCACTTACCAGCAACTTGTCAGGGCTAGTAATGGCTTCTCAGCGGATAGCTTTCTCAGCAAAGGCAGCCATGGGACCATTTGCAAAGCCATTCTTGACAACGGTAAACTCGTAGCTTCCGTCAAGAAAACATACCCAAATTTCTCGATAACAACCCACAATAACTGCAAAGGGAACTGCTCCACGTGCACCACTCTAGTTGAAAATGAGATTGAGATATTTAAGAATTCAACACCCACGTCTCATTAAGCTGCTAGTCGTAAAATATATGCCAAATGGTTCGTTACACTCTCAATTAAGAGGACAAGTTTAACACAGGGGTTTTGTTATGTTCCTATTTATTTTAAAAAGAGAACTTATTATGTGTGGAAATGGAATCCAATTAAATTGGTAAGGAATGAAGGTGGAGAAGAAGGAAGGGATTGCTTTGCCTTTGCATGTCAGTACAAATTGGCTTTTGATGGATGCACCTTGCCATGGTGTTGAAGAGGCAGGCGCTAGAGCAGGTGTTGCAGCGGTAGAGGCAAATAATATGACTGTTAAGCTAGGGAAGTTTCTATGTTTGGCGATAAAACCGTAGAGTTAGATTTGGTGAAGTTTCTGAATGGAGTGGATTTGGTGGTGGATCTGAGATCTGGTGGTGGCAGAAAGGTTAAGGAGGAGACAGAGGTGACAATGGCAGCTGGGTTTCTTGAGAAGAGAAATCGGGTTATGGGGAGAGGAGAGAGAGAGATGACTGGCTAGGTGACTTTGCCACGTGGCACTGATGTGGTACCACACGTGCAATTCTTGACAAGATGTCAAAAGTACTTTCCATGTCAGCTTCTAGATATGTGTAATGTCATCACCGACGAGCGAAAAATTGTTTCAAATAATTTTATATGATCAAATTCAAAAGTTGGAGAATTTTGCGTTATGTTTTAAAAGTTAAGTATTTTAGTGGTATTAGGTCCAAAATTTGGATACCTAAGTGTAAATTACCCAAAACGAGTTGAATTTGATTCTTGAAAATTTGAGAAGGAGAAATTGCCATGGTTTGCTGATATGGCATTGGGGTCCCTTAGTATAGTTAGCGTACTGACACTCAATTGTCCACATTAACAATTATATTCAATTTTGACCAAAATGCAAATTATGTTAAAATTAAAAAAAAAAATTCAATTAGGACATTTTTACAAAGGTTTAAAAGTTTGGATGTAATTGTAATAAGTTGAAAACGTTTGATTTTTTCATACCAATTAGCCTTTTATTTAAAAGATGTTTTATTTGCACTCATATTAAATTAGACTTTTACCGATCTTGTAAATTTGTTTAAATTGAATAAGATTGATTAGAATTTCCTTAGACTTTGAATGTAAATTTTTTTTTTTTATAATTTAATGGGTGATTGTGAGGATTTGACCTAGTGGGTACTACCTACTGGTCAAGTCTTTTGTGCATTTGAGGGAAATTTAGATTTGAGTTTCCCCTTCTTCTTCCTCCATTATGTAGTGGACACAAAAAGTTTAATGGTGAAATAATTTTTTTTATTTGATATTAAGATGATGTTAGTTGTTAGATTAAATGTTAAATTGTGAAGAAATTTTGTACTAGATAAATTAAGGCTAGCGAAAAAATAATTCATGAAATTTTTTTTAGACTTTAATATTTCAAAAAATATATATTTTATGATGAATGTATTGTTATTTTATAATAATCTTTTAGGTTATATGACCAGTTAGAATTAATAATGAGTTATAACTGTATGTGCTTGTTTTGGAAAGATAACATGGATTGTTCGGGAAAAAAAAAAAAGGCAACATGAACGAGTTTTAGTGAGAGAATATTTCTTTCTTTACTTAAGTGGTTTTTGGCCAAAAATCACCATTTTCCTTCCATTTTTTTCTTTTTGGTTTTAACATATAAATAACATGAATTTGAAGTCTTTTCTCAAGTCTTTCAAGTTTTCTTTAGTATTAGTACATTTTATTCTAGGTTTATAGATCTAGTGGTGTTGAAGATGAAGTGAACAAATTTTTTGAAAAAGATTGAAGTAGTGAATTAGAGGAAAAAGAAGTTGAGGAACATGAGCTACATGTAGCTTCTATTATGGAGGATCTATTTGGTGAATGCAACCTCTTTCAAGTTATTTCTTCAGTCTTCTAAGTTTTCCTGTGGCTTGTTCTCCTATTCTTCAGGCCAAAGAGCAGCTGTATAGAGCTATCACGAGACAAATCAAGTTGCAAAATGGTTGACATGATAGGTTTTCTTGTTGATGATTTAAGTGTAGTTTCTGATTTGGTCTTGTTGTGTTTTTTTTAATAAGTGAATTGGTTACTGAGTTAGTAACCTCAAGTATGTTGGTATGAACTGTTTAGATCAAGTCCTTTATTTTGAGTTTTGCTTGTTTGATGCAGTTGTAGTAGCTGCTGTATTATTCCGGTTTTCTTCAATGAAAACTTCAATTTCCAAAAAAAAAAAAAAAAAAAAAAGATAACATAGACAAAAATATGGTCTACAACACAAAGTCAGCATCATTAATTATTTTTATTTATCTATTTTTTCAAACAATTAGATAAAGTTAATTCCCAACACCGCAAGAAAAAAAAAGAAATGTGAAGTTTAATTTATATTCTATACGATATGATATCCACACCTTTTACCATTTTTACTACTAACTTTATTCTTTAAACCAAGGAAAAATTACAATCACCTCCCTGAGATTTGTTCCAATTCACTAGTTCATCTCTACATTTTCAAAAGTCAATTAAATGCCTCTTCAAATTTGATTTTATTAATTATTTATCTTTTCTACTAACTAAATATCCCCTTAGGTTTACAATAAAAATATCAAATCTGAAGGGTATTTAGTTAGGGAATGGGAAAATAGTTAATAAAATCAAACATAAGAGGGTTATTAGTTAACTTTTAAAAATATTAGAACTAATTAGTAGATTTGACCAAATTTTGAAACAAAGTTTGTCCATATTTATATAGCTGAAATCAAAATAAAGAGATGTACAAGCTGGAAAAAAGGCAATAAACCTGGGCAGAGCTTCAGGTTTCCAAACTGGTTTTGAGGAATTTTTAGATAAAATTATGACTTACCTAATAAATTTAGTTTTGAATTAGTAGGTAAAAGTTGTAGAGGTTTCGAGTTGTGACTGTTGTTATCCACCGATAATAGTTACCACAGTTGGGTTATACTCGTAGTCTATTAGGGCTCTATTGAAGCATATTTTAACTACTAAACAGAATCTAGTGTAGAATAGTAGAGCATAAAGCTAGTGTCATGTAATTAAAATGAGTGGATTAGAGATCAATAAGCGAAAACATAGCACATTGGGTATATTTTAAACTACAGAAGTGGACAGTGATGTATGGGGAGATATTCATAAAACTATAAAGTGGGCTATAAAATAAAATAAGACTGAAAAAGACACAGGAACTCGTAGCATAGAGATCTCTATCTATATCTCTACGATAACACACAAATAGTAGAAGTAGATCACACACTAAAGACATCAAGAACTCATACAATTGGGTGAGAGCTCATAGTTTAGTTAGGGTCTTTTTACTTTGTTTCACAAGTCTCATAATCCAAGAAGCCAGTCATCTTCTTGTTTTCAAGAACGTGGGGACATAAGTGACTCTCCTCTTCCTCCTAATATTTTTCCTTTTTTTTTCTCATTATTAGGCTTCACATGAAAATTAGAATTAATCATAGTCCATAAAAAGAAAAAAAATAAAAATAAAATAATGCAAGAAAGAAATGTTCAAATTTTGCTTGCTACAGAGTACAAATAATTTTCATGCTCGCTGAATGAGGAACCAAACGCTGCATGCATTCAAACTCTAAGGTTAAATGTTCATACCTATACACTACTAGAATATGCAAAAAAATTATAAAAAATCATCATGTATTTTTACGGTTTTAAACTTTTAAATACATAATTTTTTTTGTGACACTTTTAAATTCGTGTTTTAACTGTTACATACTTTTCAGTATATACATCTAACACCGTTAATTTTGTCCTACGTGGCGCCTACATGTCAGTGTCACATAAATTTCAAAAATTATTTCTACTAGTTTTATTTTATTTTTTAGTCAAACAAATTTTTTATTAATTAATTCTTAATTCTAACATATTAATTCTTAAAATTTTTTAAAAATTCAAATTTTAGTATTTTAAAAATGTAATTGTCTTTTAAATTAATATTTTAAAAAAACATTTTGAACTTTTAAAATTATCATTTCTATTATCATAGATGATAAAAAAAATGTTCATTTCATTATTGTTCATTATGCATTAATTTTTTTACTAAGAAATACAATTAACATAAAAATATTTATGAATGAAAATTCAGTATTTAAAATTTATTAAATTTTGATTAATCAGATTCAATTTGAATATTTCATAATAATAATAATAATAATTAATAGTTAATTTCATAATTATAATTTCAATTTAAAATGTTTTTTAAATATAAATAATCTCTTGATATTTTTTTTTCTATAAATGTTGGCCAAGTGAGTTTGACTCTAAAATTTTGAGTCTTTAACTCTCTTACTCTTACATATCAATTAAAAAACAAGAAAAGAAAAAACAAGTAGAGTCAAGGGGAACTCGTACCTCCAGATCTAATCTAGATATCATCAACCACTGATTTGACTAACATTTCAACAAATCTTGACCTCCCCTCCAAAAACTGCAGCTTTTTCCATGATCAATTTTTGCAAGATCAAATTGTAAAATTAGTCTTTGTTGTTTTTTCAGTTCTAGTTCGATTCAATTAAATTAGATTTTAAATATTATTAATTTTTTAAAAAATATTTTTATTGAGTAAAAAATATAAAAATAATTAAAATAAAACATGTCAGAGAAATAAAAATTAAATGATTTAATTTAATACGTGAAAAACAAAATTGAATAATTCGGAAAAATTCAATGATCAAATATATTTCTACATTTCTTATTGTTCAAAACAAAAAAAAAATCTATATTTCTTTTTATATTTTATTTTGAAAAAATTATAAAATTAATAAAAATATCTGGCATTTTGTATTGAGCTTTCACATTTAATTGGTAGCCGGCAACTTAGAAAATAATGAAGTATAAAATTGTTTTTATTTTTTTAAAAAAATTATCTTTTGAATAAAAAAAGAATTTTTTGATAAAATAGTTTAAAAAGTAATTTTAAATTCAAAGATTCCAATTTTTGACATGGACACGCAATGAACACCACTAAGTTCAAGTTGTAATTTATTATACAAAAAATTTTAGGAATTTTTTTTCCCTCAAATTGTTAATCAAGTTTTCTCCAACCCATTTTTGTAATTAATTAATACAAAAAAGTTAGGTCTGATTACCGACCAAAAAAAGAATAATTTAATTAAAAAACTATATATAATAGAGAAAGCCGTAGAAATTAATTTACATCGAATTCATCACCAATTATTTATAATATTACATGAAATATTAAAATAAATTGAATAATTGTTTCATTCTTATCTAATGTCATTTTTAAATGAATTTATTTTGTATATATAACCCCTGGTTCAAAAAAAGATGCTTTTATATATTTTTATTTATGAATACTACTATATAGCTGTCGTTAATGGCATTTTAGATGGTCAATTGCTCGTGGTCCCATGCCAAATAAATAAATAAATAAATAACTTTTATTATCTGTAATCACTTTCCTTTTTTTTTTTTTTATCTCTAATTGCATTATTTAAAAAAATAATTAGAAAATGACTTTAAAGGTTAGGTGGGAAACAAATAATGTCAGAAAAATAGAATTAATTATTATAACTTATTGGGAAGCATTCAACTCACATTCATGATTTTCTCCCCACACTATCAATAATTAATTTCAAAAATACAAAATTGATTTCGATATTATTAATAAATTATATATTATTTTTTAAATAAAAATAAAGAATAAAATTTTCGAAGCAAATTATATTATTGAATTATATATATATATATATAGCCCTTGATGTGGCTTTAAGAGTATGCCACAAGTTCATCACGTATTTATGACATATTAAATTATGTGTTACATCAAAAAATATTATTAAGATATTTAAAAAATAATAATATTAAGATATTTCAAAAAAAAAAAGCTATATTACAACAAAACAATTCTACATTTATATAAAAGAAAAAGGGGGAAAAAAGATGAAATATCATACTTTGTTTAATCAAAGTTTCCTCCATTAAAATCTTTATCCTCACACATCATCATATTAATATATATTTATATATGCACTCACTAATCAAGTAGCCTAATAAATTAAGAATGTCTAAATCCCTACAGTTGCATTAGCTAATCACTTTCAATTCATGTCTATTAATTTGGTTCCTTTGTTAGAATCAACACAAAATACAAAGAAATAAATGGTATTTCCATAATTATAATTATAGTAAAATATAATTATTTTTATTTTGTAATTAAATCTCACCTTCCCAAGTTAGTTCACTCCCTGGTGGAAGGGTTATTTTATTTGAAAAAAAAAAACTTAATTACCTATTAATATGCTAAATTATGATATAAAATGGTGTTTCTTATAGATTAAGAGTGGGGGAAGTGCACAAAAGAAATTTTCTATTTATTAAGCTAATTTTGTTATGCAATTGAAGTTTTTGTGATGCTTGATTAAAAAAAAAAAAAAAAGAAAGTTTTTGTGATGCTTATTGCTTTCCTTAACACACTTATCTTTTTTCTTTTTCTAGCCAATTTCTTATTGCCTTAGCAAACCCAATATTTACTTGTCATTTACTCAAAAATATATTTATACATATACAAATAAAAAGAATAACAAGAAAACTATGATTAAAATGATGACAATAATACCACTTTGTCCACTTTCTCAATAAAAAAATAAAATAAACAAATTAAATTAGAGGAAGAGTAAAGAAAAGAAAATCCTCCACTACTTTCACCATTATTTAATATATATTTTTCACCAGATCTCTACCAAAACATAAAAAAAAAAAAATTTTTATATTATTTTTTAAAATAATAATATTATGTGAGAAATCATTACAAACATATTCATCAATGTCTACTTTTAATATTCTATTTACTTATTTATTTATTTATATTTTTTTAACTAATAATTTCTTCATTTTATTAATCTCATTTCAGACAAACTTAGAAAAGTTAACAACCAAAATTAGCTCAACAACAAAGAAAAAACAAAAGAAACTTTCTTTATTATCTCAAAAAAAAATTATAACCTTTTTATTTTTTTTCCAATTCAAAACCCACAAATTCAAAAATCAAAACTTAAAATCCTGTCTTCACTTCTCAATCTTTCTTCATTCTCTTATTTTTTTTCACAAATAAAACTGTTCTTTTTAATTTTTTTCTTTTTTTTCAAAAACAAAAAAGCGCTAGATAAGCTCTTCTAAGCTTAAGCTCTCTCTCTTAATCTCTAAAGTTAAAGCTTAAAAAGGTTTTTAAGTTTTTTTTTTCTGGCAAATTATTTCTTACTGTAAAACTCTACGTCTGGCTCTTAAAACCAAAGCTTTCATTTTTTTTTTAATTTTAAAATTTTTTTTCTGTTCTGGGTTTTGAATTTTGAGTTCTTTTTTAAAAAAAAAAACTTACTGTTGCTTCAAAATTTTCATATTTATTTATTTTTCTGTTTAAAAAGATTGAAACTTTGTTTGTTTTTAGATGATTTCAGCACAAAATCAAAATGGGTTTTAAGTAAAATCTTGAAAAAGAAGAAAAAAATTTGAAAAAAAAAAAACAAAAGGGTTTAAGCAAAAATGGAAGCAAGAGAAACTGTAACTAACAGTAGTGGTGGGGTTACAGTGGTGGGATCGGATGCTCCATCGGAGTACCAAATCGCTCCAAGGTCCACTGATAACCTTAACTCGGTTCCCGGATCCGCGCCACCTCCTCTGTCGCAACCGGTGGTGGCTCCTCCGCCGGCCACGGCGGCGACGCCGCTGATGGTTGCTAAGAAGAAGCGAGGAAGGCCAAGAAAGTATGGTCCAGATGGTACTGTCTCGAAGGCACTATCTCCAAAGCCGATATCTTCGGCAGCTCCGGCACCGCCTCCGGTGATTGATTTCTCTGCTGAAAAACAAAGAAAAATAAAGCCAATAAGCAAGACCAAGTATGAGATGGAGAATTTAGGTAATAAAGATGGAAACTTTGATGATTTTTACGAATACCCTTTTGAGCTAAGGTGATGTTTTAGCTTTTATGTGAATAAAGATGGCATCTTCAGTGTTTATATTGGTGGTTTTTGTGAATTGTATCGTTGTTTTCCATGTGAAAAATATTGGGTGGTTGGTTCGTAAGAAGCAGGAGGTTGTATGGGTTGTGGTGTGGGACCTTTGATATGATGCGTCAATTGAGATCTGTGCCTGGGTTTTGTGGATATGGTGGGTTTTAAGAAAGATAGTGAGGTATGAGAGGGGTAGGTATGGTAATGAGGGAATCTTTGCTGTTTGTTATAAGGTGGTGTCGTTTGGCCTTTCTGTTTCCCATTCTCGGGGAAGAGAATTTGTGGCAGGCACTATATAGTATTAGTATGTATAGTCTGGTAAAAGTTTTTGCTTCGTCATGGTGACCAGAATCAAACTATTTGAGAGTGAGAGAGATGTCATCAATTTATCTGGCTAATAATTTGCTGCCAGAAGAGAAAAAAGATAAGAGTTGGTTTGTTGTTTCTTTGTTTTGTTGACATTTACTGTTTCTGCGTTTTCTAGATGTTTTGTTGGTTTGGTCTTTGATATTCTTTATGTCTTATGTAGTTGCGATTCTTTTCTTGCCAAGTGGGTCTGGATTTATGCATATCTGGAATTTATGGTTTTTTGACTTGTCATATTTCCATCCTCTTATTGCCTTGGGCTACTTGGTCGCTTTTCTGAGGTTAACTTCTTTTACTATTTTTTCCAGCTGGATTGGGAAACTCCTTTTAGCGTCTACCTAGTTGCTTTGAAACTGCATGAAAATGAAAACCGTCGTCCTTAGCGTGCCAACTAGTTGCTCAAAACCACTTGAAAACGAAAGCCATTGTCCTTAGTATGTCTTGCCACATATGTAAATTGATGCTTTTAGGTTATAAAGAAATCGACATCTTCGGGTAGTTGTTATTTACTGCGTCCTGGCAGTTGTCTTTTTTGGGTAGAAGGAAAATTTCCTTAGAAAGTTTCCTATATGAACATGTATGCTAGCTGATCAAATGGTCGAAGTTTTGCACCTGGTTTATGAATTTGTTGTTACTTTGGGAGCTTATAGGGGCATGGTAAAAGCTGCAAGACTCTTTGCTTGTACCTTTGTCGTGCATCTATGATTAGGTAAGCCGAAGTCACTTTCTGTACATAGTCATTAATCTTTTTGAAATTCTGTCTTGCAGGTGAATGGGTCGCATGCTCTGTTGGTGCTAATTTTACTCCCCATATCATCACTGTTAATGCTGGCGAGGTACGTGTTGAGCATTACTGGTGTATAATTGTATGTATGTGTTGAATTAAAACCATTTTTTTTTTCACATCTATCTTTTGTTTTAATTGAAAACATACTAAAATTTTTGTGTTTGATATTTTGTTGAGAAACTATGATCTATTAGGGCTTGTGAAGCTTATTATATCTTTTGTTGTCATTATTTGCAAACAAGGAAATTGTAACTATAGTTTTGTGTTCTGTTAGCAAAATTCAGTTTTCTTTTAACACTCCATTATTAAATTTTGATGTTTCTCTGTTTAAGGATTTATTGTGTTAGTTACCATAAAAAGAATTCTTGATTTTATAGGATGTTACAATGAAGATAATATCGTTCTCTCAACAAGGGCCTCGAGCTATATGCATCCTCTCTGCAAATGGCGTGATCTCAAGTGTTACCCTCCGTCAGCCTGATTCCTCTGGGGGCACGCTGACATATGAGGTAATGCAGTTCATCCTTCCTCTAGTGTTTCCTCCTCTTAGTTGCATGCTCTGAGTTTTGCATCTGACATCATGTGCATTTTTCAAGCTAAATTCACCGTTTTTTTCATAGACCATGTCAATGAACTTTCCACCTTGTCTGAGGAGTTCCCCTCTACTGCTTGTTGTGAGCTAGGGTTCTGTTTCTTGATGCTGAGTCTCAGTCAAATTGAAAAAAAAAAAATCTGTCTTGGTTTGAATATCAATAATTTCAATTTTTTTGCAATATGCGACGATTTAATCCTGGGCGGTTTCATCCGGTATGGAGTGATTACAAAGAATATGATTTAGTGTGGGAGTGATAACCAAGGATATGATTTAACTGTTTATCCATCTGAAACCTTACCTTATTTGTCATTCTTGGAGATGAGTGGTTGGCTGCATACGGCTGGTAGGAATGAAGATTTAACTACTGTGATATTATACATTTGTTACATTTGCAAAGCTGGCTGGGCACTATTTAAGGGTGAGAGTATCTGAGTTGAGATTGTATTACATATCATGATCTAAGAGCAAAATATAGGTAGATCCAGGTTTATTTTTGTTGTACCAGGTCTGTGTGTGGAATCTCATAGGAAACTGAAAATGGTTGTAGCATCTTAGAGATGCACTGGATCCAGCAATTGTTTTAGTAAATATTGGATGCAATTATCACTTTGGAACACCTATGATGAAGTTGAAGAATATTAAAGACTAATTGCAATGGGGACAAGATGAGCGACCGCCTATTTGCTCTCACATTCAACGAAGTTTGTTTTTCTTGTGCCTGCCTAGTCAAACTATTTATACTTCTACATCAGTTATTTTAGTTGTTTTTGTTTGCTGTTCTATATGTTTTCATGTTTTTGTGTTGTGTGGATCTTCCTCTTAATGTGGCTCTGAAATTCTTATCGATATTGTATTTCATTGATGATGCCATGATATGTCCTTGGCTAACTATCTTGTGCAAGTGCATGATATTTCTTGTGTAGTCATGTCTTAGCTGTTTTCTGCAGTATTAAATAATCCCATTCTCCTTCCGCTGGCTTTCTTACAGGGTCGTTTTGAGATACTGTCTTTATCTGGTTCATTTATGCCTACTGAAAGTGGAGGAACGAGAAGCAGATCTGGTGGGATGAGTGTTTCGTTGGCAAGTCCAGATGGACGTGTTGTAGGTGGAGGAGTTGCAGGTCTGCTGGTAGCTGCAAGTCCTGTGCAGGTTAGTCTTGTTGAGATGCACCAAATGTGCTCTATATTTCTCTACTTTCCATCTTTGTAGCAATCTATATTCTGTCAGAGTATTCACAATACCAAGAGATTCTAATATTTTCTTTAATTTCATCAGGTTGTAGTCGGCAGTTTTCTGTCAGGAAACCAGCATGAGCAGAAACCAAAGAAGCAGAAACCTGAGTCCATACCTATCACAACTGCTGCAATTCCAATATCTACCGCCGATCCAAAATCCAACCTCTCACCGCCATCAACATTCCGTGGAGATAGTTGGCCTTCATTACCAGCAGATACAAGAAATAAGCCGACTGACATTAACGTGTCATTGCCAGTAGGTTAAATTGGTTCGCTTTATTCGGTGCATTAAAGGGTTTGTAACTGACGACAATGGCTATCAAATTACCCTCATAGAAGCTCACCGTCTTGTGTTGTCTGTAAAACTTATTGAACATTAGCACTGTCATGTTTATTTTACCCCATTTCGATTTCGAGTAGAGCTGTTAGATAGTTAGCTGATTAGGTAGGCGGCTGCTGCTGCTGCTGCTATCATGTAGAATATTTGATGTAATATTCACACCTAGAGATGTCTTTCTTCGGAGTGGTGAGTTTTGTGTCTGAAAATTATTGTTGTTTTTAACTTTTCATCTGCACTGTTTCTTTCCCGTCTGTAGAATCTTTTAAGGGTTCTAATATGGAAGAATTTTGTTATTTTTTTTTACCTTGCATATCAAAAGAATAGGCTGCAACTTATTCTTTTTTTATTTTTCTACTGTAATAATCATGTTGGGTAAAACTAAAAACCAAAATTATTTTACGATTTTTCGTTTACGTAATTTGTGAGTTTCACTTGATGATTTTTACTTACATTTCAAAATAAAAATAATTCTTGGATGAACTTTGTTCATTGTATTAAATAATTATAAACCGAGTTTGTGAGTGAGTAGTTAATCGTAACTCCTTTTTAAAGATGTTGTGAGATGTAAAATTTGATTTTTGTTGTCATTAATTTAAATGGAAGGACTATTTTCTATTGTACAGTTTATTAAAACTTAGTTCATGACCTTTCTATTAAAAAAATTATTATATACTGATACTCAAAAATTTCCAATGGGAGAAAGAGAAGCAAATATACAAAAATATATAGTTTGCTTGATAACAAAAATGACTTGCTTTTGAAGAATATATTAAAAGGAAATAAGTCACTCTCATTCATGTATCAGCCTCTTTTTATTTTTTTTTTCTTTTTGATGTTTACTAATATACTTTTTATTCTTTTCTCATTCAAATGTTCTTACATTATTCCCTTTCATGTTTGTTAATTACAAATGTGAACTGAAAGTGTAGAATCAATTATTTCTGCCAAATAAACATTGACCATTTAATTAAGTTTTCATTTATGTTCCAAGGAAATTATTATCATTACAAAAGTCAGCTTCTATCATATATTAAACTGAATAAATAAAAATATGATGTAAGCAAGCATATTATTTAAATAATAAATAAATTATTATTGTGTAATAAAAAAACCACAAAAATCCAGGAAATTCAATCCCTCTTTCCAGGTAAACAAGGAAATTGTATTGCTAGCTGTAGAAATATTTTTCATCTTTTGATTACTACTGATTAGGTCAAATGAAAATAATTCAATTTTGTTATGTAGTTTTTTTTTCTTTTTTTCTTTTTTTTTTTTTTGGTATTAGTGTGTTAACTTTAAAGGAACCCTTGAATATGTTCATGTTTTGTCACCATATGTCTTGTTTTGAATTATTGAGTGGTTAAAAAAAATGGTAGCTAGTGTTAGGAAATTTCCTTTAGTCAATATTGCTCAAACAAGATATAGAGAATAAAGAAAACATTATTGAAACATTTTGCTAGCAATAAAGTTACAATAGAATTCCCATCCCATTAAAAAAAATTGACAAAAACAGATGGCATATGTATTTATATTTAAGAATTGAAGAGCAAATTGTTATTTATTAGGTTCAAATTTGTTCATCACTTCTAGATACTTGAAAAAATTTAAAGGACCAACGTATGCCTCTGCCATGGTTATTTTATACTAAAAAGAAAACTAATTTATGGGTGTTAATCCAGTTATCAGAAGGAGATTTCTTTTTTCTCAATCATAATTTAAATTATATTTGAGAATTAAATTTTCAAAATATCAAAATGGTATGGAAATATGCATTTTTTTCCGGGAGGTAAGAATTGAATTCTTAACTTATTAATGTCTTAAAAGAGAATTATATTACTAGACTACTCAACTATCTGTAATTTTAAAAATTACTCAAAATTGATGTATAAAATAATTTAATGATATTCTTACCATTTAAAAAACAAATAAATTGTAAAAGTTGAATAGTCTACTGGTATAATTCCCTTTAAGGTATCTATAAGTTAAGGGTATGATCTCTATCTTACTTATTTCGTATTTCCCGTTAAAAACAAATTAAATTGTCAGACCATCAAGTTATTAACTTTTTAAATGAAGTAAACCAAGAAGCATTAAATTACTTAAGATTATTAAATTTTACATGCCTGTGAATTGTCCAATTGAATCTGGTTAAGGTTGTGTAATTGGTACAAGAACACAAAACACACCTAGCGTAAAACAAAGAAATAAAATAGAAATTTCTGATATCTTTTATACTTGGAAGTTTATGTTACTTGATAGAATGAACAAATTCAATTTTCAATGGTTTTATCATATTATAGTATGCTAATTATATACTTCACAACACTTTCTAAGAATATACTCTATACAACACACTTTCTCAGAACATAGCTTCTTCCCTTTGTCAACCTCAACCTAAGCAAATCCTATAAATAGCTAACCATTTGCAAGGACAACAACTTAGAAGCATCAACTTAAGTAACTTTCAGTTTTGTTAATCTTGGACATGAAGATTATTGTATCACCTGCACTTGTGTTCTTGATTCTTTCTTTAGCTGCTACTTTGGTTCTCAAGTTCTCATCCCCTCTTTTCGTATTTACATTGTTCAACACCATCATTTTAGCTATCATTGTTGGAAGTTACAGGCCGTCTTCCTCTGAAGACGAAGTTGATGGGAGTCAGGATGCTTTCCAGCCTTTGCGTGACGATGAAGACTATGCATATGGTAACGTTAAGGATGAAAACAGCGATAGCGAAATAGATGATAATGATGATTATAGAAAAGAAGACTGGTTTTCTGATGGGTACGATGAAGATGATGACGATAGTGGTAGTGATGGTGAGGTTGGCTGGAATGATGATGAAAATGAGGACATTGATGATTCTTTAAGGAGAAGAACTGAAGACTTCATTGCTAAGGTTAACAAAGGATGGAGGGAAGAATGGCTAAGGGAAAATCTTGGTGATCAATGGTAGGAGCTTGGCTAAATAATTTTTTGAAGCTTTCGTTTTGTCCACCACGTGCATGTAAATTTTTGTAGAGAATCATGTTCTTTAATTTCTTGTTTGATGGGTCCAATATTAGGGACAATCAAATTCAACTGCCATTGTCAAACAGTTACAACAGTTTGAGCTTTTATTTTTTTGACGTTTTATCATCTCGTCAATTTGTTAAGATTTCCCCATGATTTGAAGCTTTCAAGTCACCTTTAGAGAGCAGAATGTATAGATAGATATATAGATAAAAATCAATTTACTGTGAATCCTCTTTTAGACATTTAAGCCTGCAAAGTAGCTCTGATTTTTATATGCAACTAATTCAGGATGAACATATCAACAAAACTCAATGCTGAATATCATGATTGAACAGCCAATTGTACAAACAGTTACAGTAAGTAATAACAGCCATCAGCCCTATTTGTCGAACATTCGCTAACCAAGACCAGCTGATGGATCTCTGGGAGCTGAGTCAGCATCCACACGAGGTGGCCTGATTATATGGTCAATGAGCCCATAATCAAGAGCCTCTTGAGCATTAAAGCGTTTCATTCTGCTCAAATCCTTGTTAATCTGCAAATAGAGTAAAACAGATTCTTATGTTACTGAGACTCTTAACTGAATAGCAGAACAAAAAATTGTGTACGGGTATATCCATTTGTTGCTTTTATTTATTTATTTTTTTTCCGCTGGCTTCTCTAAGTCCCATTAACATGGAAAATCCCAAATTGGGTTGCCAATGGAAAAAAAAAAAAAAAAAGAAGGCAACAAAAACCAGTTGAACTAACAATGTGAAAGACATGAGAGTAGAAAGTCCTGCATCAACATACTGACCTTCTCCGCAGGCTGTCCTGTATGTTTAGCCAACTCATTATACAGATAATCCTTGATTCTAAGAAGCTCATTTGCTTCATTACGAATGTCATCAGCCTGCACGTCACCCAATAGTATCACAATTAAGCACAATGATAGTGGATTGAAGTATTTAGAACAGATGTTCCTAACAGGATGGCATTCATACCTGACCACGAGCAGCCCCTGCTGGTGATTGTAGAGCAATTCTTGAAAGAGGCATTGCAGAGCGATTTCCCTTCAATACAAAAGAAAGTCATAAGAAAAAGTCTCAAGGTGGATAATCAGGAGCACTGCAATCAATTTAACACTCTAGTCACTTTACATATACAGAAGAGATACATGATATAAAAAAAAAAAAACATTGACACAACAATTGTGGTATACTTTTAAGCAGAAGCAGGAGGGTTACCATGAGTTATAATTACAGCTAGGTGACTACATTATCTAGTTATTCCGATTCAAATATCTAACATATGATCAATCAGGTCTCGGTGCTGTTATAATGACCTAGACATATGAAGTAGATACCGTCTAGTATGTAAAATAAAGATTTCTACTGCTAGTGCAAATTTGTTTAAATAACTGAATTTTATGGGGGCAGTTGCCCAAAACCATGCCACATTTGATCAGCACTGACTTCAAACTCTACCCACTGAATTGTGAAGCCAAAATTTTATCGGTCCTGATTCCAGTACAGAATAACATTACCTTTTCCCCAGCTGCAAGGATAAAGCCTGCTAGATTATAGGCAAACCCCACACAGTGGGTTGCAACAGGACTTTTCAAGCTTTGCATAGTGTCATAGATAGCCAAGGTTGGAGTAAGCTGCAATCAGCAACATTTCATCACAAATAAGCCATAAGAACACCAAAAGGAAGTAGATTAAAAGTTGATCTGTGAAGAACTCACATCGCCCCCAGGACCATTTATATAGAAGTAGATCTTTTTGTTATCATCAATTGTGTCAAGGTACAACATTGTAGCCAATATTTGGTTGCTAAACTCTTCGTCTATGTTTTGTCCAATGAAGATAACGCGCTCTCGGTACTACAACAAATGAAGTAAAGTAAAATTTTGCACACACATTAGGCAAAATTTAAAACCTAAAGTTACTTAATAAAGAAACCTAGCACAGAATGACAATTCTATAGCAAGCGCAGTGAGATGATTGCTAAACCTTTCAGTATCTGAACTAAGGGAGACTGATGAACACAATTTGTAGATCACTATACACATCCAATGAAGTAATTGAACTTTGTTACAAGCAAAACAAAAGCAGCAAAAGGGATAAAACAGATTCAAATGCAAGTAACCAAGCACTTCATGTTGTGCTATCAAGTGACAGACCTAGGGATTGCTACTTGTTAAACAGAACAAAAAGGTCCAAACTCCAACATTCATTCCACAACTACATGATGCAAAAGAAAATAACCTTGATGAACTTACTAGGGCATTCCACAAATCAACCCATTGCCAAGTTCCCTCACCGGGAGTTCTATAAGGTACTCTCGGTGTCCCTATGGGCATCATTCTAACTCCTGCCCGTATGGCTCCATTGTTATGAGTCCTGCAAACACATAAATATGTAGCAAAAATTTAAAAAAAAAAAATCTCAAAGTTGAACACTCGAAACACAGCGCAATTAGTACACATTATGCATATTCTTCAAAAAAGGACTGATTTAATACATTGCAAAGTGATAGAGGAAATTAACACAAAAAAGGTTCATAATAAGTAATAAAGCTCTGATTTTTACTTTACATGCTAATAACATATACCCCTAATAATGCAATTCAAAATATATAAAGCTTAAAATAAAAATAAAGTTAAATTGAATCACCCGCATTGGAGGCTCTTATTAACCCTGCCATAGAACTCTGCAGTCAAATTAGGTCTACCAGTTGCATACAAACCTAATAACAAAAAATATGACAAAATTAGTAAAAGAAAAGAAAAAAAGATAAAATAAAAACTTTAGATTAAAGAGTGAGGGTAAATGAGCAAACTTGGAGACTGAAGCTTTAATCCAGAATAAAGCTTGGTTCCAAAACTACAAATGTTTAATAAACATCCATTAATTAGCAAAATGAAATTAATTAATTACAGCTTTGATGCGTGGAATTAAACCACCTTTTGACAAATACCCATATGTTATTACTGAGAGCGGAAAAAGAATCAAATACCTGAGACTGAGAGAAGGTTGGTTTAGGTTTGTATTGAAAGCCAGCGCCATGTTCAGAGCACGAAGAAGATGTTGAAGTTCAGGTTCAGAACTATAAGGCTTTAGTGATGGCTTTTGATACAACACGGATTAGATGGTGCCGGGTCTATCTTTAAATTTTAATTTTATATGATGTGGGCCGTTGGATTTACATGTCCTATAAGATCAGCTTAATCATTTTTTTTTCTTAGCAAATGTGGGAGTAAAAAATATTAGAATCAAAATGTTGTGATTTTTAAGTCGTCTTCTTCTTTTTTTTATCAATATTTAATAACACTAAATTATGATTTGGTACAAGACTATTTGATATAAGATTAATATTTTTAAGGTTTTAGAAATTTTCAGTAAAATGATGCCATGCACACCATTCACATTCACCCATACTCCATTAACATTCAAAAAAGAACTAATTGATTTTTTTTAATGGGTGTATAATAAAACCTTAGTAACTTTTTTACTTAATGAAGTAGACTCCACTTACACTAACATTTAAGAGTAAAATAGAAATTCCCATAACATTTACCACAAAATTCTTAAGAAAGAGAGCAAACAAGCAGCTGCTGCTGCAACGGGGCCATGGCAAAATTGAGGAAAAGAAGATCAAAACAACACTCTTTCATATTTGTCACAAAATGCCTAATTCCTCGAGCATTTGGCACAATCAAAACCAAAATGACTTGGGAATAAATGAGTAGAAAATACAATGCATCAAAGTTCAACTGGTCAGTTCAAGATTCTTCTCAAAGTCGTCCCTAAAAATTCAAGAATCGTGCTTGTTCTTGCATCAAAGATGTACATGTTCTCAATAACAAATACAGTGATACATAATGTGAAGAAGAAAAAGGGCATCAAGCTGGCTTCTCATAAGAGTTCTGGTCTCTAAACTCGGAAATAGCACTTCGAATCATTTCAGCCACATGGGGTTGGACAAAGAGATGAGTACCATCCAAAATCTGAATAATGAACTTCTGTGAAGTAGGCAATGAATTATTCATGTTGATAATGAATTGCGCCATGGGTATATCACTGCAATTATAAACATAATTATGTATCCTCAATTGCCTTCAGGCATTTCATATGCATTAACAATTATACACACAAGTGACTAAATTCCTCTGTGGCTTATCAAGTATTTACCAGGATATGAACAGTCCTTTAGTGGCATTGACCATCTTGTATCAGCAAGTCTCAAACTCTTCAGGGTCTGAACCACAACAGTAAAAAAGCAGAACACAATCTGATCATCGCAAGCCACCCGTGATCAATACATGAACGAAAAATACCTCTACACACTAATGGGTTTTGTAAAATTAATCTATGGCAATGCCTATATGATCGAATCCACTGCTTGAGTTAATTTTTCCAGATTTAAGAAACTAATTCAACAAAGAAAGTTCAAATTTCATGTTGAAATTATGAAAAATGTTTCCTTAAAAATCATTGTAAGATTAAATCTCACCACAACAAGAAAACCCAAAAATGATAAACTTGACCCAGTTGCTAGTAGACACGAAAGGGTCAGAGAAAATTGCAATTCGGCGTTTTTTTTACCCAGTACGTAAAGCTTTGATTTTTAATCGGACGCTTAAATCAGGTGCAAATTGGAATATTTTCAGGTTTAAAATTGACATAAAATAAAACCTAACCTCAGCAGAAGAATTTTGTCGAACAGATGGTGAGCAGACAGAGCCAACCAGCGCAGAGAGTGAAGGACAGCCGCAGAAGGTGAAAAGTAACGACAGGTAAACTCCAGTGTTAAAGGTGTGCATTATCGATTAATGGTCATCGATAAGAAATTATATTATTTCCAACATAAGTTGCAGAGTTAGGCCTAAATAACAACTTTTTATATTTTATTATTATAAAAATAATAAATTTTCACTAATTTTTATTGAAAGATGATAAATATAATTTTTACTAATTTATTTATAGTTTTCACTTGATAATTATTTTTTATATGATATTTTTTTTCATAAAAGATAATAAATGTTAGTGATAATATAAAGAAAATTCAACTTCTAAAAATTAAGGTCAAAGCCCTAGTTATATGCTGAGTCAGTCGAATACCGATTAAACCGGCAATTTGTGTAATTTCATAGGTGAAAGGACCTGCGATCTAAAGCCTGCGGAATACGTAAATCACCTACTATCCATGAATATCGTGCATGATCTCCACACGTCCGGTAGTGATAGAAGTTCCTTAAAAATAAGGAACCACTCCTAAACATGGCCGAAAATCACTTTGCATATGATAACTACTTAGCATATATATAGAATCCTAATCCAATAAGGTAACTAATCCAACTCAATCTATTCAATTATCTTTTTACATCAAATACTTTACAAACTTAAGCATCGGAGTGGGATCATAAGAGATCCTACCTGACTTTTCCTCTTTTGCAGATCAACCAATCACAACCAAGGATTCCCCAAAGAAATAGGAGATTAAGGAGATCCCTTTTATCATTGGTGCGGTGAGTCTGAAAATTTAATTCTCATCGTTTCCTTGAAGATTCTATATCATGGTGGAGCAGTCCTCTCATAATGAAAATACACAACTATCCATTCCAGATCCATCACTCATGGTATCTTCAAATCAAGATCCAGATAATTCACAAATCGCTAACAATGATGATCCTATCTTGGGTACGTCTAATTCGATAAGGCAAGTTGAATTAATTTTCATTCAGAAAAATCTTTCTACTCTCATGAAAAGGGTGGAACAAGCTATGGTTATGATAACAAGTACACCACCGAAGGTGAAAGAATCTCCAATTTCAAAATATTATATTCGTCAAGTACAAAAAGACAAAAAGCCCATTCTGAAATATTATATCATTCCAAAATATGGTGAAGACTCATCATGGGATGAACTTAGCGATGCAAAAAAAAAAAAAAAATTCAGGTTGCAGATGGTAAAGTGGAGAAGAAGGCACTAGCAGCAATAAAAAATGTGATGCCTTAACACCTGATGTGACACCTGTTAAGGATGTTAAACATACATTGTATGCATGTGACTAATTTATTACATATCCATTAAATAACTAACTTTAGGTTACAACATCAAGTAGTTCACATTTTTCCTATATTATACACATACAATTCGCTAGCCTTAATACAAGATAGTAAAATTCACTAGGCATGTCATGTTCAAGAAAAACTGAGGACGACCTCTAGTTGACCCACCTGACACAATGCTAGTGTAACTCATGCAAATATTTCTTCAAGACCGATTACAGTTCTTCTAATCTTGAAAAATATTGTAGAGGAGTGAACCTGCAACTCAGCAAATAAATAACATAATATTCTATGAAAAATAACACATTTAAACATGTAGTATTATCAATTATCAATTCATTCAATGTTTAACTATAATTAATAGTATGTACGTAGTCATAGTAGTATAGTAATCTTGTACTACATATTTCTTTAGCCTTTATACAGCTTATCAAAGGGATTCTATAACACACACAACATTGTCATAATCATAGTGTTTTCTTTTAGACAACAATGTACTTGTGAATTACATGTAATTCAATTATTTTTTTCAATAATTCTTGGATCCCCATACGCACACAACCTTGCCATAATCTTTTGCCAACTGTATTTTTTTCTTTTTTTTCATTTCTCTTTTTTTAGCCGTTATACGACATATAAAAGAGATTCCATATCGCACACAGCCTTGCCTCATTCAAAAGTAGCATTGCGTCTGCATATTCCTCTAATCATATTTCTTATATTTACATATACATCAAGAGTTCACCACACTATCACAACATTTTATTCAACTCATCATCAACTAAATACATCAGATATCACTCCATAAAGCAAATTAATATCTCCTCCATAATTTATAAGAAAAGAATAATATACCAAAAATATAATGAAATACATTGTATTTCAACATGGCATAATTGACAGTGCAAATTCAAAAATACACCAAAAATTTCATATTATGACTATCAAAGCCATATTCTCCATATCAATAGTATTATGAGTCTACATTAATTTGAAACTAATTTCACATCAATTTGATATATATAGAAAGAGAAACATAAAAAAAAATCTACCATGGTGAATCTGTCAACAAAGACTAAGCTACATAAAGTATTGCCCAAATTGGCCATCAAAGAAAAAAAATTAATCTTCCTCTATTTCTATCAAATTTGTAGATAACATCTCAAAGTTTTTATAGGAGTAAATGACATGCCATTCGGAGTTATAAAACTCCATATATTGCGTCAACAATTATTCTTTTCTCACCTAAACAGGACACCTGAATTCAGCAACTATTATTCATATGTACAATCTCATTCATATATACAATCTCATCTCAAAAACAATCATCCATCAACACATTAATGAAAAATCAGAATATATCACTTACAACACACATATTTCTCTTATCCAATCAGCTTAACAAATAAATTTACAATTATTTATTTATTTGTGTTATATTCACATAGAACATTAAGTTATTCACTTACCTTTATTCATTCCTTGCCTTTGCTTGCATTTACTTGTGTGACAGCCTTTTTTCCATTTGGTTTAGCTGAAATAGATAATAATTTACTTATATTAAACAATTAATAATAATGGAATCTCCTTCTAGTATGATAACATCACTAAACTATCTAAACATATGAAGTTGCCAACTATAACAGATTTAATAGGGTGTATTTAAAAATTCTCCAAAAATTATATACAATGAATCCCAAGATGAAACTTTCTATATCAATTACCGTATGTTTCTAAAGTAATTTAAAATTAATTTTGTTTCAATTGGAGGTGTATAGAGGAAGAACTCTAAGAAATAATCCACCTTACTCAGACCATCCATGGAAACTGAGCAAGAAAAACTTTTCTTTTATTACATTAACAAAGGGTCTTAATAAATCCATCTCTAAAATAAAAAGTTTTAGATAACTATTTAAAGTTTCCATAGAATCAAACCAAACTTAATTTGAAGCTTCCTAGTGCAAGATATGATCAAAACAATATAACTAAAAAACCAGATCCTTAGAACCCGAATTCTACAACGTGAAAAACTTAACTTAAATCAAACAAAACACTTAAAATACTTACCAATTGAATCACTACAGCCTTTATAGATGATTATTATAGCCTTATAAATGCTTTAGATCTTTAAACTCAGCCTGCAAAATCAACGCCAATAAGTAGAATCAACTCTCGTCTCTTTCCTTTTTTTTTTTTTTGTGTAGTTATTTCCTTTTCTTTCTTTCCTTATTAAGCCCATATGTGAACACACCAAAAGCAAGATGCACGAGCCTAAGAAAATTCTAGAGCCATTTTTAGATAGGCTAAAAGGTGAAATGTCCATTTTGACCCTTAATAAAATGATTAAACTTCCTTTAAATCCTTAAGCTTCCAATTGTGCATTCTATGATGACTATTTGTTTCCATTAAGTCCATATCATCCTAAACTTTTTTTTATTCTCACTCTTTATTTCCCTAACCCTTTTATTCTCATAATTTCACTCATTTTGACTCAAAATTCAAAAATTCTCGCTTCTTAATTGAGTGCAAGTCATGGCTAGACCCGATACACTAGTCTAACTATATATATTAGCTTATACTTAAATTCAATCAATATGCATAATGAATGTAAATGTATCTATAGTTAGGGTACGAGTGTTACACCTGAAGAATTAGATAAATATTTCCTTCACACGTCACCTTTAACAAAACATATATTAGAGTTCATTTCCACCGCTAGCAACTCTATTTAAAGTCAAGTTCATCACTAACATTCCTACCAAAAGATAACTTCAAACCTGCAAAAAGTGATGCAGGAAGAAGGAGAAAGCCTGCGGAATTACATAAGTCGCTTTAACAAAGTAGTTGTGCAAATAGAAAACTTGAGCCATAATAAAGCTCTAACAGCCTTAAAACAAGGAACCACGTATAAAAGTTCATTGACTCTTTATATCTTGATTCACCTAAAAGCTTTGCTAAGTTGATGTGTAGGGTTCAGAAGTTTATTAGATTAAATGAAGCCTGAAGGTCCATAAGACCACATTTCAAATTTTCTAAAATGTAACCTCAAGATAAAGAAAGTAGAAGGAATTGAGATGATAGAGGTAAAAGTACTCATCATCATCCAGGCTACACTCTACTTAATTTCTCAAAAGCTAAAATATTAATGTGGGTCAAAAAAATCCAGAGATACCATTTGTTGGCCAAAGAAAATGAGCCACTATTCTGCAGGAAAGTGAGATCATGAGAAGAACTATAGATTCCACAGAGATATAGGTCATGATACAGAAGAATGTAGACATTTGAAAGAGGAGACAGAACGACTGATATAGAAGGGAGCTCTGGGCAGGTTTGTTCATTCAAGAGCCACATACGACAGATGAGAAATAACTGACAAAGCTATAACTAAAGGACGTGCAGAAGCCAAAAGAGGTATGGAAAAGATTACCAAAAGGGCTAGAAAAGAACCTACATAAGTCATTAATATCATAGATAAAGCCTCAATACTGAAGGATATCACAACCAAATGTAAAAGGTGGGGTAGTAAAGTATACACAATTAGAGTAAATAAGGTACAACCTATAGAACTGGTCACATTTACTTCAGAAGATGAAAATGGGGTAACATCTCCACAACACAGATGCACTAGTGGTGGAAGCTTTGGGTTTAAGTCCTAATAAGCTCCATCCAGTCTACACCCCTCTTATTAGGTTGGGAGGAAAATAAGTGCCTATTGAAGGAGCTGTAGACCTAACAGTTGAGTTAGGAGACGAGGAGCATGTCAAGAGATTCAGGGCAGAATTCATGATTATTGACATTCCTTTCTCTTATAATGCAATTATTGGAAGGCCAATTCTCTATGATATTAAGGCCTGCACATCCATCAGAGGTAGAATTCATGGTTATTGGCATTCCTTTCTCTTATAATGCAATTATTGGAAGGCCAATTCTCTATGATATTAGGGCCTGCACATCCATCAAATACCTGATAATGAAGATACCTACAGAAACGAAAGTAGTTGTGGTTAGAGGAAACCAAAAGGCAGTAAGAGAAGCCTACCTGTGTACGCTGAAAGATGCCTCACAATCCTTAACAGTGGAGACTTTAAATATGCCAAAAAAAGTCAACATTGAGCCTTCGTATGAAAAAAAGGAGCTAATGCTTTCAGCCACAGGTAAAAAACTTTTTATTAGCTCACTTTTACAAGAGCACGTGAGAGATCAAATTCAAAAGGTCTTAAAGGCAAATGAATCAACATTTGTTGGGGACCCATATGATATCACAGGTCTAAGCCCAGACTTGATATACCACAAGCTAAATGTTGATCTACAAGCAATACCTATAATTCAGAAAAACGAAATCATGCCCTTAAGAGGCAAGCAGTCGTATCTACAAAAATTGATAAGTTAAAAAAAATGCATGATTCATAAGGAAAATTTTTACCCTGATTGGTTGGCCAACATAGTATTGGTCAAAAAGCCTAAAACGACAAGTGGCGACTATGTGTTGATTTCACAGAACTAAACAAGGTATGTCAAAAAGATTGTTATCCTCTTCCAAACATAGATCAACTTGTTGATTCTACCGCAGGTCATGAACTCTACAGCTTTGTAGATGTATCAATTGGATACCATCAAATCCTAATATGTAAGGAAGATCAAGCCAAAACAACCTTTATAACTGACATAGGCATTTATTGCTATTAGGTCATGCCTTTTGACCTTAAGAATGTTGGAGCTACTTACCAAAGGTTGGTGAACATGATCTTCAAGAATATGATAAGAAGATCTGTAGAAGTCTATATGAATAACATGATCATCAAGAGCCTGAAGGCAGAAGATCACACTAGAGATTTAAGCCAAGTATTTGTGGTGTACTCAAAACATGTGATAAATTAAACCTAGAGAAGTTCGTCTTCGGTGTGAAAGCATAAAATTTTTTGGGCTTCATGGTGTCACAAAGGGGCATAGAAGCTAACCCAGAGAAGATTCAAGCAATCATGAACATGGCACCTCCAAAAATAATCACTGAAGTCAAAAAGTTGAATGAAAGGATTACGACTTAAGGAAGGTTCATCAGCTGCTCAGCCAGAAGGTGCACGCCCTTTTTCCAAACGTTGAAAGACTTGAGAAACTTCAAGTGGATAGACAAATTTCAACAGGCTTTTGTAGACCTGAAGAATTTCCTCAGCTCTCTTCCTCTGTTAAGCATACCTAACCAAGGTAAAGTCTTGTACTTATACTTATCTGTCACTAATGATATTGTTGCTTCAGTGTTAGTTAGGGAGGAGGATAGTAAACAAATGCCTATTTATTATGTGTCTAAAGTATTGAGAGGTGCTGAACAATAGTACCCAACCATTGAAAAAATTACATATGCAGTGGTTATATCTACAGTAAGTCTCTAAACCTATTTTCAGGAGCATATAATTATTGTCAGAATTGACCTAATGTTTTCCTTGGCTTATATTTGAAGTCAAATTTTCCTAATATGATTGCCCATTTTGGAGGTCTTCCAGAGATTTTTGCTTTTTGCAAGACCTTCCATATTGGTAGACTTTTATAGTAGAAATGTCAGACGTGTATGGAGCAGCAAGCAACAAATAAATGAGAATGAAAGCTTTAAGTAGATGGAGCTGTAGGTTCTAAAAGAGCTTGTGTAGGCATTATTCTTCAAGCCCAGAACCAGTAAAAGTTGAATACATAGTACGTTTAAACTTTTCTGCCACAAATAATGCTGCAGAATATGAAATTCTTATTGCAGGACTATCTATAGTCAAGAAGTACGTGCAAAATGCTTGGTGATACATTTTGACTCTTAACTTGTGGCTAACCACATAAAGGGCAACTTTTCTACAAAAGAACCACAGATGATAAAATATTTAGTGAAAGTTAAAAGTTGCTGTAGAAAAATGGAAGAAGACGCAGGAAAATGGACCTTGGAGCAAATAACCAGGGCCAATAACATAGAGGCAGACACTTCGGCAAATATTGCAGCTTTAGATGCACAGCCGCCTAAAGGTGTTTTTAAAGAAATCATATGGCATCCAAGCTTGGAAAAGCAACAAGCTCTTATAATTGTTGCTAAAGATAATTGGATGACTCCAATAATTAAATACCTATTTAAAGATGAAGGCACCTATATGCTGATAAAAATACATTAAGGCATCGACGGAGCTTATAAAGTCGCAAACTCTTTGGCAAGAAAAGTAGCCCTCAAATGATATTTCTAGCCCATAATGCTTAAAGAAGCTAAAGACTTGGTCAGAAGGTATGGAAAATGCCAAACCTTCAGCAGGGTTATGCATCAACCTACAGCAAACTAGAGGTCCATTGACAGTGCTTGACCTTTCACTCAGTAGGGTATGGACATCTTAGGTCCCTTCCTGATTGCCATAGGTTAAAGAAAAATTATGGTGGTGGTCATAGATCATTTCACTAAGTGGGTGGAAGTTAAACCTTTAACCACTATCACACCAGCCCATCCACAAACAATTGAAATGGCAGAAGTTACCAATTGAACTATCCTTCAAGGCCTCAAGAAAAGACTGGATCAAGCTAAAAACCTATGAGTAGACGAGTTGTACAGTGTCCTGTAGGCTTACAGAACCACGCCTTAAGCCTCCACAGGCAAAACACCATTTTCATTAACATGTGGCACTAACATTGTCATACCTATAGAAATGTGATTTTCAGGTTACAAATCATGCACTTTCAAGAACTGGAAAACAAATAAGTCTTGAAGACAAACTCAAGACCTTTTGTAAGCCAAACGAGAGCAAACGATTGTTTGAAAGAAAATTTACAAGCATAAAATGGCAAGATACCACAATCAAAAGGTGACAAAACAAAGCCTTACCAAAAGTGACCCGGTGATGAAAAAAGTGTAAATAACCAAAGGCGATACAAGTATTGATAAACCTGAGGCCAACCGGGAAGGACCTTACAAAGTTACCGAAATGGTAAAACCTAGTACCTACAAGCTTCAGAAGATAGAAAGAAAAGAATTGACCAGAGCATGGAACGTTGAGAACCTCAAGAAATATTTTCAACAGATGAATTTTCCTCGGGTACGAGGTTTTAAGTAGCTTTTAAATATTTCTATATTTTCATATAATTGTTCACAGGCTAGTTGGTAAGAGCAACCTTAGACTTGTGTTTTTGAATTTCTTAAAGAAAGGTTGATTAAATCTTATAGTCATTTTCAATTCCCTAAAAAGGACACCTTGTTCTAAAGTCCAGATGTAAATACATCATTGATTATTAATGAAAGTATCTTCCTTTCATCTTCGATTATTCATGAAAGTATATTCCTTTCATCCTTGATTATTAATGAAAGTATCTTCCCTTCATCTTTGGTCTGCAAAATATTTATACTTATGTTTATATAGCTCAAGGTAAAAGTACACCTAAGATGGTGGAAGGAACTTTACCGCCGCAGGTAATTGCCTGTGAGTATCTATTGGCTCCTTGTACGCACATGAACAAGCCACTATAGGTATCTCCCCATGAGACTAAAAAAAAAGTAATAAAATGAGCTTAAGGCAAATAATATGCCCAATGATTAACAGACTAACAATATTTGCATTTTTAGTTTAAGATAAACCTACAAGCATATTATAAATTTATTGCAAGCATGTTATAAATTTGCTGCAAGTATGTTATAAATTTAAAGCAATTTCAAAAGGATAAATATTCAAAAGCATCAGGTGCATCATACCACTAAAGAACATCCCAACAAAAACCTGCGGCAAGTGTAAAGCACCATAAATATTATTCATAATTTCAAAAAACAGAAATAAAATGAGTCATGTGGTAGGGTTATTGCCTAAATCAACATCAAATGCTAAAGGTTAAAAGCTAAAAGCTGAAAGATAATATATGAAAGCTAAAGATCAAAGCTAAAGGCTAATAATTGAAAGTTGAAAGCTAAAAGTTTAAGGCTTAAAGCTTAAAAGCTAAAAATAGAAGTTAAAAGCTAAAGGCTAAAAAGATAAATATTGAAAGCTAAAGTTCGAAACTAAAAAACTAAAGAACATTCTTATGGATAATATCAATGAACTACATAGCTCTAAAAATAAAAGATAAATGTTATAAAATATTACCATGGATAAATTCTATGAGTTACAAAGCTAAGAGCTTTGGAAGTCAAGTTTAAATGTTAAAAAATATGACTATATTTAAGTTTCATCAACTTACAGAACCAAGAGCTCTAGAAATGAAAGGTTAAAGATAAAGATCACTATCATAAAAAGCTCATAAGCTGCAGAGCTAAGAGCTCTAGAAATGAAAGCTACATACTAAAAGTATAAGAACTACAAAGTTAAAGCTTTAGAAGAACAAAAGGGTAAATGCCCACAAAGTTAAGCTTTAAAGGATAAAGGTGTTAAACTTCAAAGTACTTCAGACCATAAGCATAGCCTATAAGATCATACTATAAAGTTATAAAAGTTCAAAGACTACAAAAATTCCACAAGGCTAAAATATTTCAAACTATAGAGCCAAAAATGCCAAAAGACTAAAAATTTAATATAAGAGCATCAAAAGACTCAATCCAATGGATAAGAAAAATTTGTTTATCCACATTGAGGGGGGACAACCTCAATATTAATAATTATTACTTTCATCAAAGGTCAAAAAGCTACAAGCCGAAAGTAAAAGCTAGAAGCTGAAAGTAAAAACTAAAAACTCAAGTGCAAAAGAGATGGAAGTTGAAACATAAAAGCTAAAAGTATCTTCATCTGCAGTAATTTATTCTCAAAAAAAGTCTTTACAACTGAAGACATCTTGATCTATATAAAGCAATTCTCCAAGTGCATACATTTATAGCTAAAAATATTGTTGCATACAATAAGTTTCTTATAGCTAAAAGCACTTACACCTGTAGAAGAATAATTACTTGTAGAAGCACAATACTTGCAGAAAAATAATTTTCTGTAGAAAAGGTTACCTGTGGAAAATAAACTATCCATAGTAACATAATAATTAGGGGTGTGCATCGGACGGGTTCGGGTCAGATTGGATTTCTTTTTATTTCCAAAATCCAAAATTGACCCGAACCAAAGCTTTTTTGCTCGGATATCCATTGGTTTTTGGATAACCGATTAAATATTAAATAAAATAAACGTATCAATAAAAACTAGTAAACTGCAGCGGCAGAATGGCTAAGGCGCATGCCTCCTCACCCAAATAACCCCAGTTCGACCAGTCGCCATGTAATTTTTGAGGTTTTTATCATTTTTGTAAAATGGAAAACAAAAAAACAAAGTTTACAACACTCAAAATCGAACCACTGACCTTGAGAAATTAGTTTACTACCTTCACCACTTTGCTACATGGATTAGATTGCTATAATTCAGGGTAAAAAATATATATAATATAATATAATTTGATTTTTCAGTCTGGTTCAGGTCCTGACTGAAATTTGCAAATCTCCAAACATGAGAACCGAATCGACTCAGTTCGATTCAATTTCGGACCGAATTTTTGGGTCGGTCGGATTTTGCACATCCCTACTAATAATACCTCTATTAAAAAGAAATCTTACCCAGCCTTACAGCTAAAATAGGTATCAAATAAAATACCTTTTTCCGACAAAAAAGAGAAAAGCCAAAAAAGGAGATTTTTTTGAATTTTTGGGTGGGGGACATATGATAACATAAAGAAAATTCAACTCCTAAAGGCTAAGGTCAAAGTCCTAGTCATATGCTAAGTCAACCGAATACTGATCAAACCGGCAATCTGTGTACTTCTACAAGTGAAAGGACCTGTGACCTGAAGTCTGTGGAACACGTAAATCACCCACTATCCATGAATGTCGCCCACAATCTCCACATGTCCAATAGTGATGGAAGTTCCTTAAAATATGAAACCACTCCTCAACATGGCCGAAAATCACTCTACAGATAGTAACTACTTAGCATATATATAGAATCCTAATCCAATAAGGTAACTAACATAACTCAACCTATTCAATTCTCTTTTTACATCAAATACTTTACTAACTTAAGCAGCAAAGTGGGATCATAAGAAATCTCACCTGACTTTTTCTCTTTTGCAGATCAACCAATCATAACCAAGGATTCTTTAAAGAAGTAAGGAGACCCCTTTTATCAATTAATAAGAATTTTATGATTTTTTTTTATGAAGTGATTAATTGTAAGCTTTGGTGATTCAATTCACTACTCAAATTAAAGTATGATTTGATTCAACAGAAAAATAAATAAATTACAAAAAAATGGAAGTTAATTAATTTTTTTTTCATAAATAGGGAGATCAATTGAACTTAATTGTTTCATTATTAATTAGTCACAATCTTTCAAATTCCCCCATAATTGAGTATAAGAATAAATGAAATTTATGTTTAAAAATTTTTCAGGAAAAAAATTTTCTTGGTATCCTAATTAATGTTCAAGTCACCATTCAACTGCTCATAACCAACCTTTATTGTGAGATTTGTTTCTTCTCTTCATTCCAAACAATTAGCAGAAATTTATGAAACCATGATTTGATTGATTCCAGAACAACCCAACTTAGAAGAACCATAGATGGAATTAAATCCATCGCCTAAAAAACATTAGACATTAGCCAAAGGCCAAGAAATGGATAGCCCCTCAACAACTACTATAATTTAATAAATCAACAGCAAAAATCTAATAATCACACAATCCTGGAACCTGAAACTATATCAATTACAACAGAAATCCACTCCCTTGCTGTCCTAACCATTCATACAAGCCGGCAATTTATGGAACCTGGCGATCGGTATTAATATCACAATGCACGCCAGCACCCAACTAATCAAAGTCGTGGTCCTCTAATGCAGTCAAAATCATCCTACATGAACAAATAAGAGTTAAATCAATCTCACCATGTAAATTCCATATCGAAAATGATAAAAGGGCAGTAGTAGCTCTTGCATCATCACGTACCAAAAGATTGCTAGAAAAAGAAGAATAATGAGATAAGAGAGTTTGAATAGTCGCATCTTTTTTTCCCAATGAAGCTGGTTGAATATCTCAGTCACATCTATCAGATGCTTTCTGTCTGTGTAACTGATAGTGGGAAGGAAGGGAGAAGTAAGAAACAAGCAGAATATCTCATGTTCAATCAAATATAACCAGCAGATATAAGAAGCCTAAAAAATATTCAAGCATCTCAAGAATTTAAGGCACAACCACCACAAAAGAATGAAATCAATTTAGTGAAGGCATTATTACAAAATGTCTGACACTTGCATATATGTATTTATGAACTTGATAATGATGCAACCCATTGATCAAATTGCGATTCTTAAATCCAATTAACTCATCAGGAGGAGAAATCACTAATGATATGTTTGGATTCAAGGAATTTGAACATGGATTTAAATTTCAATTAAATCTCTTGTTTGGGAACTAAATGTATTTGTATCTATGAGGATTTAAAACAAATCCACAAGGGATTTAATAGCTCATTTAGTAAGGATTTCAAATGACATGTAACTACATGTTATTTGAAATCTTTATATTTGAAATTCAATATTTGAAATCTAATATTCCAAATCAAATGCTTACATCTAAACACACTCTAATATTTTTCTTTCCTACATTAATAATATATATAATTGTTAGGATAAGCCAAACTCATCAGCATTGCATCCCACACCCACAGTTGTTCTTGTGTCTTGGCAGCTCATTTTGGCAACCCAAAGTTTGTGGGTGATTATGATGATTCTTGATTAAGATGGAAGAAATAACACAACAGTTTGTTCCCTCTTCGACTGCAAGATAGAGTGTATCTGAAATTTTCAGACATCTTATGGTTTGGCAAGGGTAGCTACATTACTAAGAAGTACAGTGAGTCTCACAATTCAGTCAAAAATTTGTGGTGTTAATCACAGGTCGCTTAAATATTTAGGTTACACCTCCTACCCTTGAGCCTTGAGTCCACACAACAATCAGAGTGACAATGCATTAAAAGCTTCTAAAATGTTGGACAACTATTTTATCTATATATGTTTCATGTTTCTGAATGTTAATCACACTTTAGCTTGACAGAAAAAAAAAAAAAGAATAATCAACTCAACCACAAGCTCTAGTGGCATATGTAGCACATTCAGGCATTGACAGGATTCTCTAATGAGCAGTAAAGATTTAATATCAATTCAATGAACCAGCCCTTCCTCTTAAAAATATGGTCAAACATTCAAAATAGGCCAACTACAAGTTCTACAAAATTGAGAAAAGGAGAAGAGAAAACTTACAGCTTCACATTGTAGTAAAGGTAAGGAACACATAGTAGCGACATACACCAGTGCCCCGTTAGAAGAAAAAACAAGCATAAAACTCCTTCCGTTATATACTCTGGCAAAATCACTTTATTTATTCTTGATGAGGAGTCATATGGATTGATATAATCAAACTCTAAATCCGCCAAGCACATAAGCTGCAGAAGGAAAAAAAAAAAAGCCCTTCCAAATGGTTAAATATATATAATCCAGAATCTATACCAAATTGCAACGACAAAATATAAGCGAAGACAAGACTAACCAAACATTGTTAACAGTTGCAATTATATTTTTTGTAAAAAAAGACAAATGCTTGATTTACTATAGTTAGTGTTGGCAATTATGCAAGTGAAGATGAAAATTTCAGACTTAATTAGTGAACATGCATTCAATAAACAACCCATAAGCTGATAAGAAATAGCAATACATGGACTACAAAATCAAGGCCTCAACATTTGATGCCAAAACACATTAAAATGGGCATAATTCTTAATCCATATAATCACAAAAATTGTGCTTCAAAAGCTGAAATCAAGGAATCAATAAATTAATAAAACAAATACCCAACACTAGACACTGTAAAACATACACAAAAAGACTCAATCCATAGCTGTATTGATACAATTCCAGGACATTAATCAGCAAATAAACAACCATCAAGGCCAAAGTTTGCAACTTTAATTTCAATTCAAAAAAAATCACTAGTATGATGAAGATAAATAGAGAACAGGAAAAAAAAAATTAGGGTTTTATGGATTGACCTGGAAAACGATGATGACAATTAGGGCGATAAGGAAGAAGAAGGATATGAGCCATACAAAGAGATCCCCCATGCTCCTTACCCTACTCTATCTTTTTTTCTCACTTCCTCTGTAAACTGTCTTCTCCTCCAAGATGGCTTCAGTTCAGGGCCTAACAGAGAATGCGCACAGTAACAACCGATGGGTGAGCGGATTTGTGCGTAATGCGCACTCTGCATTTACCGAGACAACCTTTATCTTAAGTTAAGCCGCGTGTTTAAGTACCCTTTCTTAAATCAATGAAAGTTACACTCCTAAGTTAACACTTCCGCTTTAACTGCACTATCTTTTTTTTTTTTTTTCACACTATAGGTATCAAAGCAACTTGATTCCGATTAATTCGATCGGAACAGCTCTATAAGGAAAAATTTAAATTTTAACTATATAAAGTAAAATTTTAATTTTAATTTATTTAATTTGATTTATATAAAATAATAAAAAAAAATTGATAATTAATTTAATATAACTGCATATATCATAAATCTGAATGTAAAATGTTGTTTAAATAAAAATAACTTAGAATATCTTTAATAGTATTTTTTTTATTTTAAAGAGCATCTTTTATATAATAAAAAATATCTTAAAGAATCTTTAAATATAAAGAGTGAAGAAATTTATACAACTCTCGTAAATTTTGATATTTTTAATTTTTATTTTGCTTTATTTAATAAATATTAATGTTTAATTTTGTTTTCTCCTTTAATTTTTACAAGATTTCCTTTTTATTTATTTATGAAAGATAATTTTTTTAATAAATATATAAATATCAATTAATATTTGGTATAAAAAATTAAAATATTTTAGAGTTGAGAGTAAACTTTGACTCTTTATTCAGAAATAAAAATATAGAGAGTGTATTTTGGCTAAAAAATATAATTTGGCTCTCTTCCTGCTTGGTGGATAATGCTGGTGCTGGACATTCATTATTAATTTGGATTATCTCTCTTATTGATATATTTTTAGTAAATTCATTACAGAAAAAAAAAATTATTTGGTAAATTTAAACAATTCACACATACATGAATGTAGTTTAAAAGTCAATTGTAAATTAAAAAGACAAATGGGTGGTTTTATTTTTTTATTTTTTATTTTTTGAGATAGGGTGGTTTTAATTTGTAATTAAGAAAAAAATTAAACGATTTGTTTAATATAAAGTGCCAAATAATCAATAGAATCTATAGCTAACTTGGTAAGGAGGAAAAAGATGAACAAACAATATGCATTTTAAATAGGGATTTTTCACTTTATTTCTTTTCTATGAATTATTTTTTGTAGCTGAAAGAAGATTCTTTTCCCAATAGTTTGTTTTGGTCCTTTAATCTGGAGCCCTTTTTCAAATATATATTTTTCATTGCATAAAAGAAATATCCGTACAGACCAAATATTTTTTTTGAACTATAAGATATGATGTTTGAATTCTATTATTTTTAATTTGTAAAATTAGTTTCTATTGAAGGTTGCTTTCTATGGTACAATATCTGAATATTTAAGTTATCTAATTTATCTCCTAATAAAAAAGAATGTCCATCTTCAAATATGGAAAAAAAAATATATTTTTTTTCAAAGTTTAAGAAAATTATTTTTCAATAATATATTGAAAATTTTAAAGAAATATTAAATGACTATAGTACTAGCCCGTGAGCCATGACCAAATGGCCAAAATGACTTCCAATGGCACCAACTAAAGCAATTAGGTTCTTGAATTTGGATACGAGGGTTAATTCGCTTAGAAATTAACTTTTTGACCAATTATTGTACCAATTTGGTAAATTTAGATCATTAGTTCACATTATTATTTTAAAATATTCAATTCAGTTTACAATTACTTTTTTAACTAAGTTACCTTAAAAAATTTATACATTTATTAATTAGGTCCAATATGTCAAATTTATCAAGACATGAAATAGTAAAAATTAATTTTAAATTTTAGAAATTAATATTCATTTTAAAAAATAAATTAAAAATAAAAACTAAAATATATGATTGAACCTAATTATTAATTTATAAAATTAAAAAGTAAAGATATAGAAAATTAAAATTTTGTGACTTATATATTTTTAAATTTGATATAAATTGAACTTATTTACTAATTTATAAAATATTTTGGGTGAACTAATTAAAAATAATATTTTTTTTGGTAAATTTAATTTTATTATTTTATTGAAAAGCAAATCTCTCACACTTTTTTCATATGAGTAAGTCACATTGTTATTTTTTTATCTAATTCACTCAAAATATTTTATAAATTAGTAATTAGATTTAATTTATATCACATTTTAAAAAATATATGAGAAATGAAATTTTAATAATTAAATTTTAAAAAAATTTTAAATAAGAACTTTTCTAATTTTTCTATATTTCTTTATATATATTTAAATTTTTATTGTTCTTTTTCTTACTCTTACACATATATTTTTTTACATCTCTTAATATTTATGAATAAAAATAAAAAAATAAAAAATAAAAAAATTAATAATTTTAATTTGATTTTTAATAAAAATTTGAGAAGTTTAATAGATAAATGTTATTTATTTTTTAATTTTGAATCTTGAAAATAATTGATAGTTTTGATTTGATTTTTAGTAAAAATTAAAAATAAATTATATTTTAAAATTTAAAATTTTCTCTATTTCTTTAAGGCAAATATATGATTTAAATTAAGTTAAATTAAAAATTAAAAATTTTAAAAATAATATTTTATGATTTACCTATAGTTATATGTTCTCAATCTTTTACTTTTACTCGCATACATTTTATATTTCTTAATATCTATTTATTTAAAATAAAAAAATTAAATTTAGTAATTTATGAAACCGCGTCCTTCATCATTTAATTATATAAATGAGCACTATTTTTCTCATAATTCAAAATTTAAATAGATGCAACTTATTATTTTGATTTTGAATTTTGAAAAATAATTAATCATTTTCTTTTAAATTTATGTAAAAAATTTAAAATTATATTTCTCTATATTTTAAATTTAATTTTTAATTTATTTTTTAAATTAAACATTAATTCCTAAAAAATAAAAATTTTAATTTAATTTTTTTGAATCATATCTTTCATATTATAGAATTTAAGAAATTGAACCAAATTATTCAATGTATAAAAGTTTCAGGGTGAATTAGTTAAAAAAAGTTGTTTTGGACTGAATTGAATTTTTTTAAAAAGTAAATTTGTCAAATTGGTGGGATAATTGGATAAAAAGTTAATTTAATTAATAATTACATTCAAGTTCAGGGGGCAAATTGCCCAATGGCACATGAGGACTCAGGTTGGAGTCCTATTCCGCCCCAGCGCCCCCCACCCCCACCATTCGCCAAAAAAATAACTATGGTACTAATCATTTTACACATACAAACATGCTATATGGAAGACCACATTGAACAATGAAAATGTTATGGCATGCAAACAGGAATCATTATATGAACCAGTAGCAATACACAAATCATACCAAGTAAATAAGCCAGTGAATATGGTTTCACGGACTGGGCTACATTACAAATTGAAATCAAAGGAACTATAGCAAGAAATCCAGCAATTTAACGAACGGAAACCCAAATTTATTTGCTGCCATTTTAGCTTCCTCTGAGCAAGATGAAGAATCCATAGAGCAGCTTGTAGACTTTAAGCACAAGAAAAAATTCCTGGATCCCAAGTTTATTAACTTCTCATCGGGCTTCAAGCCTGCACCCACCCACCAACACCCCAAATTAATTCATGTCATGCACATTTTGAGTCGTATCATTAAGTAACATAAAAAAGGAAAAATGCATCAAATAATTGAAAGTGTATCAATCTGTACTTACTTTCCAAGCTGAACTGCGAGTAGTGAAGTTGAAAGCAATCAGGATTGGTATAGTTCAGAAGAGGCCTTCTTTTATCCTTCACGTAAGTATCAACAGCTGCCTTTATTAAATCTTTAACTGTATTATCCTGCGCCATAATCACCTGAATTGGACCTAAACTCCTATCTATATTCACATTCAGCAGCAACTTCGTCAGCCTATTCTTCTGCGGCGACGACCCATGAGTCCTGTTCTCCTCCGCAGTCGGTCCTTGCCGTGAACTAAACTTTCCCGGAGTCGGTAGGCGCCCACCACGACGGCGAACGAGGTCGGAGTATCTCTCTGGTGGGAAAGTTTGTAACGACCTGTCGACGGGTGTGGAACGAAGTGGCCCACTCACGATGTGGCGGAAGGTGATGGGAGCTCGAGCAGTCATATGTAATCGAATTTATATATATATATATATAATATGATTCGAGAAAGAAGCAATAGAATTCTGAGTTGGTAAGATAATGGTCGCAGAGAATGAGATTTTTGAGTTGTGGGTTTGATTTGGTTCGGTTCTTGTAAGGAAGTTTTGGGTGTTTCAGTTCAGTTGCGTCATGGTTATTTCATGTTTATGGCTTGATTTTGGACTCAGAAGCATGAGGAAACTTCCTAGAAGGTGCTTAATGGCCTGCGTTTTTTAGTTTATTAAATTTGTCCAATTTGTACATAATTTTTATTTTCTAGTTTTTGGATAGAGCATCATATATTAGATATCCAATATACACTATATATTAATGAAAAAAATAAAAAATATAGAAAAATCTTTTCAAATTTATAATTTTGTAATAATTTACAGTGAATGGAGAAGGTAATTAATATGAATTTAGATTTATTTCCTCAATTAAACAATAATTTGATAAAAATTTAGTAGGCATGTGATTGCCATATTTCCTTTGTAGCATAAAAAAAGTTAAATTTTTTTCTTATATATATATATATATATATAACAGTGTTAATATGTAAATAATTAGTAATGCATAATAGGAAATAGTTTTTCATTTATAAAATCAAATAAGAATTAATTTTATATAATTGGATGATCATAAAATTTCATATTTCATATTTCACTAAATTTTGAAGGGAATTATTTTTTTTTTAACCTCATGAAAGAGGTAATAATTGAATATTTTAATCTATTAATATTTTGAAGAGAGTTATATTACAAAACTAATTAGCTTTCGATGAAAAAATTATCTGATAGACTAAATTCTTTATGGTTTTTTTCCTTTATTTTTGGAAATATTTGAAGCTCAATTTTTCGTATTGCATTGAAAATGAATTGGTATGCCAAAAGTTTTGGTGGGTGGTGAGAAGAGCAAATGGACATAAAGATATGAAAGAAACTTGGAATCCATAAATAATTTCGTATACGGTTGCAATTGCTAAGCAGCAGTGAAAATGTCCATATTCGCCCTCTATGTTATTTTCATATATGGATACGTGCGTTGGTACAAAATTGGAAGTTGCCTAATTGCAGAAACAACATTGCTATCTTAAAAAATACACAACAAATGACCACCATATACTCTTGATGTCTCATCCATGAACACTTCACTCTTAAGGATTTATGCTTTTGTTTTTGGACTGAAGTTTCGTGCAATCTTTGTTGTATTCATCGGCCAATCACATGAACAATAGTAGAAAGTAACATTCTCATTAAAAAAAAAATTTAATTAATTCAAATATATTACATTTTTATATTCAAAATTATCAAAAGTCATATTTAAATGAATATTTACACTCATGAGAGTTTTACATCGTCAATGTTAAAATCAATTTTAAAATTCTATTCTCATAATCAATCGATATTTTGACTAAACTATTAATAATAATAAAATCTGTCCGCTCATTTTTTCTCACAAACTTGTGTCAATGTTCATCTTCTTCTTCTTGCTACGGTAACTGATTTTGAATGGTTTTTTTTGGCCATTTTATTCATAAAATCATTCAAATTTTAAATTTTCTTTTGTCTTCTATGCGTAAATAATCTTCATATGAGTTAATATACTCAAGTTCGTGGGTATATTCCATTTCTATTATATTTTGCTGATATTATAGTGATATTTGGTGATATTTTAGCTTGCTGGATCACAATCAAAGAATATTTAAGGAGATCCGGATCTTAAGCTTTATGCTCTATTCATTCTCTCATGAAGCAGCTTTTCAAAACAAGGGATTTGAGCTGGAAAAATTGGAAGAGAAGTTGCTTTCTCTAGCTAAGGAGCTGTTGGTCTGTTTGGTTTATGTTGGTCTGCTTGAATCCAGCTTGAAGATGAACATGAGCTCTCTTTATGGTTCTTGTTAAATCTTCTAGTGAGCATGTGCTCTAGTTTGATGTTTTAGGGGCTATTTCTTTATTGTTAGTCAAGTAAATTACTTTTACCCATGATGTTTATGTAAGAGTAAATCTAATGACTTTCAACTTTCTGGCTCTCATCCTTGGATTCCAGTGCCTTCGGTCTCTTTAAGACTTTTTGTACTTGTTTATGCCCTTGTGGCTTAATAGATCAATGGTTATTTGAAAATAAAATAAAATAAAAGTCAACTAGAAAACTATAGGATTATGAACTGTTGACCTTAGTAATAATCAATCTTGATTTTGATCTTAACAAACTTGATTTTGATCATTTAATATGTTTGTTTAAGTGTGTATAAGCTAGGACTATAATGGAAATCAAAATGAAGCTAAGCATGCTTTTGGGCTAAATCGACCTTCAGGATTTCAGGAAGATTTCGGAAGTCTTAGACTTTTTAAATGAGAAAGTTTTCTTCCTAATATTTGAATTAGACATCACAAGATTTCCAAATTGATCTTACTTGTTAAAATCTGAATTCATTTGGATCTAGAAATCTTCAGTTAAAATCAATATATGCAGTTTTCATTTCAATATGAACAACTCTTAGTATTTCAACAATATCTTGAGCTAAAGATGTCCAATTTAAGTGATTCAAAGTGCTATGGAAATATAAGACAAATACCTATAATTTTAATGAAGAAAACTAAAGCTAATTCGATCGTATTCAATGTCAAAAAGTCATGATCCCTACCGGGACCAAAATTGCATCAAATTAAAGAATTTATCCAGAACATATCCCGGGCTAATGTCCTGACCGGGAAAAGTGTGATCCCGACTAGGATCACGTCAGTCACGACCGGAATTAAGGCTGTCTTCAAACATAATGGCTATAACGGACATATTTTTGAATATCCCAACCGGGATCAGGGTGATCACGACCAAGACCAGTGTTTATGCAGGCTAAAAGTCCAAAATTTCATCCAAATGAAGTTTGAATTTGTTATAAACAAAATTATTGTTTCTAACAGCTATAATTGGATTGCTCAACTATAAATACAACCTTTGAAGATCATTTAGAGGTTAAGAAACTTATTGCTTATATATACATTCTTATGCATTCAATTAAAGCTCAAAATTCTCTTTAATTCATTCTTGTATTTGATAAACTCTTGTGAGAGTTTGGTGAGTATTAGAATAGAAATTATTATTCTTCTATTTTCTGGGGTTAAAGAAAAGGGAAGTGAGGTTCTATTCTGAAGGAATTGGTTTAAGTGTTTAGCCATTAAAACACTTGGGAATTTGGTTTTAGTGTAAGCCTTGAAAACACTTGTGAATCAGTTTTTTAGTGAGCCTTGAAAACTCAAGTTGTAAAAATCAATCTAAGGGAATAGATTGTGGTGATTCAAAATCCTAACTTGGGGATAAGTTAGGTCGAGACTTAGGATTATTGAGAATCCGAACTCCTTAAATACTTGTGTTCATCATTCTTCTTTCTTAACATTCTTTCATTTTTGCTTATTTATTTTTAAGTTTTAATTTTTGTTCGATAGCCCTATTCACCCCCCCCCCCCCTTTAGGGCATTTTCATGACCATAAATATTATTAAAATTCAATTAACCATAAATATGAATCCAAATATGGTTTATATGTGTAAGAACTAATTAGTAGTATTTTCACTTATTAAAATTATGAAAGTTTTAAATTTAAAATCTCTATATCACCATTCTGATGGAATCGGTCATGCAACTTAGGCATTAGAAACATGTGTGGTGAGTACACGTCTAAGTAGGAAAAAATTTCAAAAATTTTACTAACAAAACCCTTCATGATAAGAAAAATTTCATTCCCATGAATCCACTTTGCATGTTATATATAACTAAATTGCAAATATAACATATATATAAGCATCAACCTAAGAAATCCTAAATTTAAGGAAACTTACCAACGCCTAGTTTGATAAAGACCACAATAGTTAAGATCCACAATTTTTGAGTGCTTTTGGTTCAACTTTTAAATCAAATGCTTTAGCCTCTCAAATGTAAGGCCTCTAGCTTGAGACCCCAAATCACATTCTTAATTTGATTTAGTTAGTTGTAAGTGTCCTCTCAATTGACCCTCACTAACCTTGCACCAACTCAATTCTTTGCAAGAGCACTTAGGGTTTTGTTGTGTAAAAATTATTTCTATTGTGGTGTGTTTTTCACAATTCTCTACACTCTTTTTTTTATTTCATATTCTCATGACTTTACAGTAGAACACTTCTTAGGTTATTTAAAACAAAAAAAAGCACCTCATGACATCATCCATTAGATCACAAGCATTTGATTTGACATAATAAGTATACAACTTGTATATATCATTAGTGTAGCAAGAATTGTATAGAGAATAAATCTCATATAGTTGTCTACATTCATTCTCACTTTTATCTATCTGATATAATCTTTTATTTGCCAAAGTCAACAATTTACATATTAAAGATAATGTGCCTACTATGCCAAATTTGACTATATTAGTTTATGGACTTGGGCTTGATAATTGGGTCAACACTTGGCCCAAGCCTAATCCATAAAACAAATGGGCCTAGATTAAGCTCATGGTCTTTCTCAATACTTTAGATTAATCTTTGGTCCAAAACTTTTTTGGGCTTAGACCCAAACTACTTGGGCCATTAATCTAATTCCAAATAGAAACTACATTTATTATTAATTTAATACTTCAATTACTATCTCATATTAATTAAGTATAAATTAATAATTAAACCCTCACTTGAATTAGATTTCATGATATGCTAGAATCATTGCTTAAAACATAAATTCAATTCCATTAATCTTAATTAATTGATTAAACACTTTAATCAATAATTAGATTAATATAGATGATGATTTAGTAAAACTCTTTTAGGTGTGACTTACTAGGTTCATGTTTAATTTGCAATGAGAAAATAATATCAACATTTGATATTATTTAAAATTCCTTTCAAGTCTAAATATAAAAATCTCAATTATACACATTTAGTTCTCATAAGTTGTGAGTGACCCCTAACATTGATATCACAACTACCCAATTAAAAATAAATGCTTATATTGATTCACACGAACCTTTTGGTCATAATTATCGTGCAATAAAATCCCTTCATTAGAAGATCCTGATAGCCTAGAGTTAAGGTTTAGTCAAACTCTAATAGTTGTATCATATGACCTCATCTCAAGTTATAATTCTAGATAAAACATAATAAATACTAGAAATGCTTATCTAGCACTGAAACTCTTTCAAACTGTATTATGTTTGTCCTGGCCAGGAACTTATTCATCAAGGAAAAACTTAGATAGCATAGGATCTTATCCCAGTTCACTCCAGGCAATGAATCTCATCTAGATTGAACACTCATCCCTACATTTAACCGACTAGAGCCATCACATGCCATATACCCATGTGTGATTAACACAAGTATGTAAGCGGTAACAAACCATAACCACTTAAATATGGATGACCATGTCACCTGAGGTCAAAGGACTATATTCACCATTATAACCTAGATTGTGATAGTTGACTATAAATGAATATCCTTGCGATCATAAATCTAATGTCACTGTTGGATTCACAAATTGCATGAGTATCCACATGTCTATTCTGATATCTCATATCAAGTAGTATGAGACTCACTACCTCCCATTATTAGTATCACATACTAATCAAGAAAAATAGACAGAGGTGATAGTCTAATTAATATTACAAAAATATTAATTTTTTGACTATGAACATTTTATGGCATATGTACTAAATAAATTTGTAGCTGATATTATCAACCCTTGATAATAAATTTATTTAACATAATACTAAAGGGTAAATACTCAAATAAATAAATATTTTATTTAAATAAATATTTAATTGTCATAGAGATAAAAGTACAATATCTTTTTTAGAAAACAAAAATAGTACTAAGACACATCTATACCAACACATTTACCATAGAAGTTACCACTGCACTTATTAATAGAATAGCTATTACTATTATGTATTTCTTGACCATTGGACTTCCATTCTATAAAAAAAATGTGGTTTATGTTTTATACAACTTATTAAAGTTATTAGGTAAAAATACACTTTACATTAACTTTAATCTAAATATTTTCAAATATAAAATTATCTTCTTCTTTTTTTCACATGACACGATTTTTTTTATTTTACATTTTTTTTTCTCTTCATCCTTCTCTTCCCTACTTTTTTTTTGTTGCTCTACTTTCTTAATCTTTTCTCCATTTATTTTTTTCTTCTTCTTCTCTCTATTCTCTTCATATCTTCCCTCAAATCTTAAACTAGTCTCATCAACCAAAGATTAATAAAGATTTTTTGCATTCAAACCCACAAATTTTTTAATTAAATTTTCTTCTTACATCTTATAAATTTTCACTTTTCCATCTTTTTTTTTTGGTATTGAAAGTCATTATCTTATAATTGAATTGTAATGGATAAGTGTTAATTTTCATTATTTTTAGTTTTTAATACTTGGATTATTTTTGAGTTCTCTTCTTTTTCTTATTATTCTAATTCTACTTTGATTGGATTTTTATTCTGATTGTGTTTCTATTGGATTGACTTAAAAAAAATTAAGTGTTATTGTTATTTTATTTGGTTGTTTCAGTAGTTGTTCCGATTATTTTCAATTATTCTTTTTGTTGTTTTCAATTGTTATGTTTCTATTTCTATTAGGTTGGCTTGAAAAAATTTAAGAGTGTGTTTGGTATAAATAAATTTCACAAAATTTTATAGAATTCATTTGCAAATCAAAATGATGTATGTTTGGTTTAAATGAATTTTGTATGGAATTCATTTGCAATACCACATTTTTAAATTTGTGGAATTGATTATAACCAAACCAAATTCTATCAAAATGGTTAGAATTTCCAAATGAATTCCACAAATTTTAAGTCTATACTTTTAAATGACTAAAACACCCCTTCTTATTTTTATTTTCAAAAGCATATTTATATTTAAAAGGGTATATTTGACAAAAACATAAATTCAAGATTTATACCAAACACAATATAACAAAATATGGAATTCATTTTAAATAAATTTTATAAATTATTCATTTAAATCAAACACACTTCATTGATAAAAATTCATTTGCAAATGAAGTCCATATGGAATTCATTTCCAAATGAAAATGAATTTCTTGATAGAATTGAACCAAACAAGGGTTAAAATGTTATTTGTTATTTTGTTTGATTATTTTGGTTATTTCAGTTGTTTTCAATTGTTTTGATTGTTTTAGTTGTTTCTGTTATATGAAAACAACAACTATATTTTTAAAATAAATATTATCATATACCATATTTTTAAATTTTTTTTCTATTTTTGGTTGTTTTTGAAAAAATTCCAAGTTATTATTGGGAAAAGAGATTTTTACACAAATAGGAACTTTTTTATTTTATTAACCAAAATACCTCAAGTTTTCATTATTTATTGATTTTACCACTTTTTTTACACTAGTACACATTTTATTTACAGATATGCACTCTTCTTCATTTTTACTTTATTTTTATTTTTTCCCTCTTTATTCATTTTTCTTTTTTTT
>CATIWM010246590.1:0-10110 GCA_949671775.1 Mallotus repandus
AGTTTTGAGATGAAAAGATGAAGGAGAAGAAGGAGAGGCGGCTGATAGAGAGAAAAAGATATTTAGGGTTAATGAGATATGTTTATATCTATTGTGCACCAAAACAATCAAAACTACGTAGTTTTGAGATAAAACTATTTAGTTTTGAGCTATATTGATAATTTCAATTATATTTATTTAATATTAATTTATATAAAATTATATTTTTTTGGAGTTGTTAGATATAATTTTATTGTTAATATAAATTTTTATTATATTTAATTGTTTAAATTTTATTTATATAATAATAAAGTAATATTATATAATTTTCACTTCTGCTATATTATTTCATATTTAACATTATATTCACTTGATCCCTTCAAAACAAATTTTTTATGAACCTAAAAAAATATATATTTACTTGACACTAATGTTGAATGTTGATATTCATTTATATCATAAAATTATATAGTTTTATCATATATAATTTTTTTATTACAACTAGTGTTTTAAACTATAGTTACTTAATATTACTCTAATTTATGATGATGATGATGAACGGTGAGGGTGATAGTGATGGTGATGAAGGTGGTGGTGGTGAGATGAGAGAGACAGTGGAATAGGCAATGACTGCTCAAGTTGAAGTTTGAACAAATGAAGGAAAATAAAAATTAGGTTAGGTTAAAGTTATCAAAAACTACGTAATTTTTTTGTTAGAGATAAATTTTTTAATTATAATATTTATATTTTTTTGTTTTGATTTTTATTAATTAAATTATAATATTAATTTTGTAGTTTTATATTAAAATAATGCAAATTAAATTATAGTTTATTATTTTAATCATATTAATCTATTATTGTCAGTTTTAGATATTATGCTATTTAAATTAATTAGAGTTAAATGCAATTTAATAAATATTTAATGAATATTGTATAATATTTAATTATTAATTTAAAATATACTTAATATGTAATGTTTCATATTACTTAATACATATATAATTAGTCTTATATACTAATGTTAAATCATTATATAACATTAAAACTGCTTATAGTATCAAAACTACGTAGCTTTGAATCAAAACAACGTAGCTTTAGAGTTTTGTTGTAATAGATAAATTGTGTTTCAATTAGTTAATATTAATAATATTTATGATATGTATTATTTGTTTGTTTAGAGATACTATGCTATTTATATATTAATTTACATTTACATTACTTAATATTAATATTTATTTATTACTTTAAAATACAAATATTAGCACAACTTTGTATTATCCTAGAGAATTACTACTTGTTAGTTATAGATAATATGCTATTTAAATTAGAGCTAAATGCAAATTAATAAATATTTAATGAATATTATATAATATTTAATTATTAATTAAAACTATACTATAATATGTAATGTTTCATATTACTTAATACATATATAATTAGTATTTAATTATATAAAAATGCTAAATCATTATATAACATTCAAATTGTTTATAGTATCAAAACTACGTAGTTTTGTATTAATACTAACACTAATTCACATCAAAATAAGATCAATATGAAATTTTATACTAATATTTATGTGAATATGAAATAATTATTATTTAAACTTCAAAATAAATATGAAATTTTCACAATTTAAAAATTATTTTAAAAATAATACATATATTTTAGAAATAAAATAAACATTAATTAATATTTTTAAACATGATTAAATTTAGAATCAAATGAAAATAAAATTTTGAAATTCAGCATTTAGCGACGGAATTACAATTCCATCGCTAAAATAGCGATAGAAATGTAAATCCATCTCAAAAATAGCGATGAAAAATAAATCCATCTTTAATTTAGCGACGAAAATATAATCATTTGCTAATTTAGTAACAGATTCAAATTTTTGTCGCTAAATTAAATCAATTTACTTTTTTAAATACATTCCATCGCTAAGGTTATTATTCTGTTGCTAATCCGTCGCTATTTTGTGACGAGAAAAATCCATCGCTAAATCGGCATATTCTTGTTGTGACACAAGCAAACAATCAACATATCACCATTCTCTTTTTTCTTAACATAAAGGCTATATTAATGAGGATATTTTATGAACTCTCTCCTCCTGAATTAATCATCAATCTTGTTGTACCATGCCCTTGGTGCTTGCTTTAAACCATACAATATATATATATATATATATATAACTTTACTTTCTTGCCCTTTGACAATATAGCCCTCTGGTTGTTCCACATGCACATCTTCCTCTATGTGCCCATTCAAGAATGTTGACTTCACATCCATTTGAAAAATTCTCCATCTTTTTTGAGCTGCTAGCACAGTGATCAATCGGATTGTCTCTAAGCGAGCCATAGGTGTAAAAAATTCATTATAGTCAACACCATGTTGTTGGCTGAATCCTTTTGTAACAAGACAAGCTTTGTATTTCTCCACCTCTCCTCTTTCATTCTTCTTGATTTTGTATATCCATTTCACACTAACAGCTTGCTTTTCTTTTGGAAGAGTTGTCAGCTCTCATGTATCATTTTTTTAAATTGCTTTCATTTCTTCATTCATTGCTAATCTCCAATTTTCATCTTGAGTTGCTTCTTCAAAGTTTATGGGCTTTGAATCTGCAAAAAGACAATAAAGAGCAGCATCTGTAATTTTCTTAGTTTCAGCATAAATGTCTTGAAGTCTCCTTATCTTTTGTGGTATTTCAGGTGAGCTTTGAGGGCTTAAATCATTATGAACAAGTGTTGGACTTCTTAGTGATGTAAGAGGTTGGATATCAACTTTGATTTCATTAGAATTATCATCACTAAATGGAAGAAAATCATAATTTTTGTCTCGAGTTTCCCAATTTCATGAATCATCTTCATCAAACTTGACATCTCGGCTCACAACAGTCTTCTTGCTCTTTGAATTGTAAAGCTTATAGCCTTTGGATTTTGCATCATAGCCAATAAACACATGATTCTCACTTTTGTCATCCAACTTGACTCTTTTTTCATCAGGAACATGAACATAAGCAATGCTGCCAAAAGCTCTTATATAGGAAAGAGTTGACTTCTTTCCACTACATTTCTCTTGTGGTGTAGCCTTTTGTAAACTTCTTGTAGGACTCCAGTTAGATAAGTAAACAGCACATGCCACGGCTTCATTCCAAAATTCTTTAGGCATATGTTTGCTCTCCAACATGCTACGAACCATGTCAAGGATGGTTCTATTTTTCCTCTCCACAATGCCATTCTATTGAGGTGATTTTGGAACAGTCAAGAATCACTAGATACTATGAGCTTCATAAAAATCATCAAATAACTTTGAAGTGAATTCACTACCATGATAAGTTCTCAAGGCTTTAAGTGAATATCCACTCTCCTTCTCCACTAGCATTTTAAAATTTTTGAATAATTCAAAGGCCTCTGATTTTTCCTTCAAAAAATATATCCATGTTTTGCCACTATAATCATCAATGAATAATAAAAAAATATTTCCTCTTACCAAAAGAAGGTGGATTAATATGGCCACATATATCAACATGCACAAGTTCAAAAGGTTCTGTAGCTCTTGAGAATGATTCTTTTTGAAAGCTAGCTCTAAATTGCTTGCCATAGATACACCCTTCAAAAAATTGATGTGGATGATCAAAAAATGGCAACCTATGCACCATGTTTTCTTCTATCAACTGTTTCAGACATCCAAAGTTTAGATGTCCTATCCTTTGATGTTAAAGCTAAGAAGAATCTGATGAACAAGCCTTCAAACATTTGATGCAATCAGTTTGAATCTTTAAAGAGAACATTCTATTTTTAGAAATTTGTACCTTAGTAATCAGATCACCTTTGTAATCTCTCATCATTAAAGCACCATTCTTCAACCCAATCTCATATTACTCAAGACATTCAATTTTAGAGCAGGCATATAATACGCTTGAGTGATGAATTGATGGTTACCATTCTTAGTTTGAATAAGAATGTCACCTCTTCCTTGAACATCAACTTTCCTTGCATCTCCAAATGAAATATCACTTTTGAAAGATTTATCAAGTGACATGAACAAACTCTTCTTTTTTGTCATGTGATTGCTAGCTCCTGTATCCAAGAACCATGCTTCTTGATCCTTGCCTCCATCACATATCATCAACAATATGGGCTCTTCATTATCCTAACCTCTCGCACAAAGAGTTTTTTCTTCTTTGATAGTTGCATTTTTACACTTTGAAGCATAATGATCATACTTCTCACAATTGTAACATTGCACATAAGTTCTTGTTCCTCCTCTTCTACTCCAATTGCCTTTTCCGCTCCATCTTGTGGATTGTCTCTGATTTGATTCTTTAAAATTATTAAAAATAAAACTGCTATCATTCCTTCCTTTTCCTCATCCTCTACTGCTGTAATCGCCATGTCTGGAGTTACAACCTCTGCCTCTTCCATGTCCTTTTTGAGAATTTTCAATTGTATAATCCTTTTCTTTTAATGATAGTTTTGAAATAAGGACTTGATTCTACTGCTCCTCCTTTAACCTTTCTTCACAAGCATGTAATGATCCCTATAATTAATCAACCGTCATGGATTCCATAGTCTTTGATTCTTCAATGGCCACTATAACATAATTGAATTTTGAATCTAAGGAACATAAAATCTTATTAATAATGCAAACTTCTTTTAACGTCTCACCATATCTCAGAATTTGGTTAACAACAACCAGAATTCTATTGAAATAATCTAAAATTGATTCAGAACGTTTCATCTTGAGAGATTCAAACTACCCATTAAAGGTTTGAAGATGAACTTTGATCACTTTATTAATTCCCTTAAAGGAATTTTGCAACACTTTCCATGCTTCCTTTGCACTCCTTGCACCAGAAATTTTCTCGAACATGTTTTCATCCAGACACATATGGATAAGTGTCAAAGCTTGTTAATCTTTCTTTCGAGCTTTATGCATAGCGTCAATCTGTTGTTGAGATAAGCCTTCATCACTTTCAGGTTGTTCAAAACCCTTTTCAACTATCCCACACATCTTGTGATCCTAACAAATTTTTATACGAATACACCAATTATCATAATTTTCTTTGGTGAGTTTTGGAAATTGGAAGGGAAACAAGCCTCCGTTCATTTCTTCTTCACTCTTTTTTCTTTTTTTAGCTCTGATACCACTTTGTTGGGAAGAAAAAACAAGATAGACAACTTTGTTAGAAGAAAGAAGAAGAAGAAGCATACAAGTGTTTATAAGAGATTACTTGTATTGTCATATCTCACTTGAGAATTATATGAACTATTTATAGTCATACAAAACAAGTAACAATTTGGCTATATTAACTCTTTCACATGAACGTAACATTTTAAAATTAATAAACTTAACTTTTTAAATACTTTATTAACATATGCATTCATGAATCTATAGTTAATAAAATAAAATAATTCACAATAATTTGAGTTTAATTTCCAACACTAATTGCCTATTTGAGTTATAAGTTTTTTTTTAACTAGTTGGAGTGATACAATTGCCCATTAATGAGAAGGTTAATTTATGGGTTGATTTGACAAGTTCATAGGTCAAATCGCTGCTCAATCTTTTCTTTTTTGTTTTTTAAATAAGAAAATGAACAAAAGTAGGACACAGTGAAGAGCTTAGTTTGATTGCAAACTCATAAAAAATTTTGTTTAAGTTGATATTTTTTTGAAAGGGCTCAGAAAAGAGAAGCATCCTACCTAATAACTATATTAAGTCATTGCTTCTTTTATCTAACTTGGACCCATTAGTCACACAAGTTTTATCTCAGAATTGTAATTTAACTATCTTTTTTTTTCTATATATAGTTTTTATTGGAACTGGAATGAAAATATAAAAAGACTTGGTTTTTGTTCATGCAAATTTAATTAGGATCCAATTTTATTTACATATAATTCAAGGCTAGCTGATCTATCTTATAAATATCATATTAGGTGGAAAGAAAATGATTGCTTCAGTAGATAGAAAAAAATCAAGAAAAAACAGCTAGTGATGGCATAAGTAGCTAGCCCAAGGCCTGAGGAATGCGATAACACAACAAAGGTGCCTCAGTGAATGCGATAATCATTGATTCCATGGCAATAGGATGAGTATACCCACCAGTTTAAGAAATGTTGACATCCTTCTCTTGCGTACGCTCCATAAAAAGTGAATAAATACAGCAGAACTGGAGAGTACTAATGCAATAGCATCGGTGATATGATAATAAAGGTTTTGAAGGCTATTTTTCTTGTTATTACTGCCATCCTTTGTTCATTCCCTTTTTTGTCTTTATATCCACCAAGGTGAATCCTGCTGTAAATGATACTGTAGCTGTAAGTGATGCTACTATTAGATCGGCTTCTTTGGCTTTTCTAGTTCTAAAATGTTCTAAATTTTCACCAATCTATCCTTTGTTTCAATTAAATTGCGTCGATTTCTTTCATGCCCTGCCTTCTTCAACATTCTTTTTGTTGATCCCTACATACTTCTGACTACTACTTCATGCAAAGCCACTCTGCCATTGGGTCCTTGGGACTCATAGGTTTCTAATATCTCAGACACAATCTCACTATACCCTCTCCGTGCAGCAAGGTAAATTGGGTTTTCACCAGCTTCATCACCTAGTAGATAAAATTAGTATCTTCTTTCGTCAGTCTTATCACCAAATTCATTTGATTATGTCTGGCTGCCTAATGCAAAATTGTTTCTTTTTGGATTCAGCTGTAGCCTTGTAGAAAAGAGAATCCATGCAAGAGATGATCTGTCTCCATTTAGGCATATCATCCTTCTCAGGAGTTGGAACATCATGGGAGCTCTTTGTAGATGAATTCATTTTGAGAGATTTAGGAGATTGTATGCAATAGAATAAGAGGAAATGCAAAAGGTTGCATATTTTATGAAAAATGATTTGGTTGATGTATTGCCTTTTTTTTATAAGAAAATAAACAAAAGCAGGATATAAAATGAAGACCTCAGTTTGATTATTCAAAGTTCATATATACTTTTTTTAAAAGCAGTCAAAAGCGAAAGCACCGATCCTACCACAATATCATGCAATAATTTGTTCGTTGTTAATAGGATCTTTAATCAAATCATCCTCCACTCCACTTGCTATAATTTTTTTATCTTAAATGCATAACGGAAGGAAATCATTTTTGCTAAAGATTGATTACTTGGATGATGGAAACTCCTTTTGCAGCATAAATAAATAGGGATTTTTACAAAAATACCCATTTTTTGAATCTCATTTTCAGCAAAATACCCTCTTTTTCTATTAAATTACACATGTGTCCTACTTTTTCTAAAAATTACACTCGTGCCCATTCTTGAATTCGGACAGCGTCTTCTTCTTCCTCGTAGCCCTTTTCTTTTTTTGGTTTTCCGTTGTGCCTTCATGCCTCCAATGGCTTATCAGATCCCCTCTTGTGAACGTTTTCTTCTTTTTCCCTTGCGAGCGTCCTCTTCTTCTTCCTTTGCGAGCGTCTTCTTCTTCTTCCCTTGGCTTCTTTAAGCTTTCAACAAAAGTTTTTACACAAAAGTATCTCAGTGCTTCTCTATTTCCCACTTTTTTTCTCTTATTTGCTATTTTGTGTCTTCTTTGTTTTATTAATTTCACTCTGTTAATTATAATATCTTAGACTCATGATCTAAGCGTATGTGCAGATATGGAGCAATCTATGCCTGTATACCCATATGTCATATTTAGTGGACCTTAAGCTCCTACTCCTCCACCTAGAGCCAAAACCGCGTTTATAAACAGGAATACTGTGTGTGTGTATATATATATATATATATATCTTATGAATTAATCCTAAGATAATTAATACCAGAACATCCCAATTCAACCCTTGCCATTTCATAATTGGTTGATCCTTTAAAATTTTTACATTCAAAACTTTCGAAAACACGAACATACCCATTTTCACTTCTACACCTGCTGGGAACCTCACTTCCATTTCTCTGCTTAATGTCCACGTTGCAATCAACAAAAGACACCTTTTATCCTTCTGTATAAACATGTAAGTACTGGATAACACTACACTACAGCTTACCAACAATATAAATATCTTTATTGCTTCCTTTTGTTTTAGCGGATATAGAAACCGATTCAATATTAATTAATGCAGGAGAGCACTGCAAACCATGGCGGTACTCCTTCTAGGTATAGAGAGGTACGTAAAAGAAAATGAGGGAAATGGTTGTCTGAGATATGCGAACCTAGGAAGAAAACAACGATTTGGTTAGGATTATTTGCCTCCCATTGATTTGAGCAGTTATAGATAATTCGAGTCTATTATTTTTGGAATTGACAGGTTTCAAATGGCCTCATCTTTTATTATTATCCTCTGGTTCACCTTTTCGTTTAAAGCATGCATTATTTTGTTGGTTTGCAGGTTGCATGATCATTTCTCATATTGCATCAAAACAAGCTACTTGTACTCGAAGTTTTTATCTCACTCACTTTTAAAGATGCAAATGCTATTAGTGTTTCGAGAGTACTTTCTTGCCATGCTTGTTTATAATGTAAGAATCCTTTCTCATTCAAATATTAATTCAAGATTGGTTATATTTATTATATTTGTATGCATTCAGTATTGTTTCATGTTGAACAGTTTGTCTAAATGCCAAGTTGTTTTGTGCCATCTGGAGGGCCTTGATCATTACATCACCATACGTAGTTGCTTTCTTGCATATTATCTCATGTGGTCTCTTAAAACAGCTAGATAGGTTCTCAGCTCCCATCCCAAAACAATAATAAATGCCATTAGAAACAAGCATGGCAAAATAAATACAGTATTTAAAATGAATGATGGATGTTTAATTTATAAAAATATTTATAAATATTTTTATAATTTTTAAATATTGGCTTCAAAATAAAATATAATTTAAACATTTTCCTCCAACCAAAAGTATATTTTCTATATATTATTCATATATTATTCAATCAAAACAGTATATTATTTGAATATTATAATTATATGAAATTTAAAATAGTATTTGAAACTCAAAACAGTATCTCAACCAAAGTAAATTTTACTTTATTGATAATTCACTTTGTAAAAAATAAAGTAACCAAAGAAAGCAAATAAAAAAATTAAATTAATTAAAAATTTATCAATTTTCTTATTACCAATTTTTGTTACATAATAGACTTAACAAATAATAAGAATGATACTTAAAAATAGTATATTTTCTGAATGTTATTTGTATGTGATGCAATAAAAAATAATATATTATTTGAATGTTATAAGTATCTGAAACTCAAAATAATATCTGAAAATTAAAAATAGTATCTCGAACTCTTAAAATACAGTGTACTATTTGAATATTACATGCATGTGAAACTTCAAAATAGTATACGATACTAAAACCATATATTATCTTAATATTATTCAAATATTTTCCTCCAACGACAAATATATTTTCTGAATATTATTCGTGTCTGAAACTTAAAAAAGTATCTGAAACTCAAAACAGTATCTGAAAATTAAAAATAGTATCTCAAACTCATAAATACAACATACTATCTTATACTATCTTAATATTATATATATGTGAAACTTCAAAATCGTATCCAATACTAAAATCAGTATTTTATTTGAATATTATTCAATATTTTTCTCCAGTCAAAAGTATATTTTTTGAATATTATTTGTATCTGAAACTCAATTTTTTTAATAATTAATTAAAATGGGCGAATCTAAAATCTAAAATGAACTGGCTGAACCCGTCATGCCATAATTTAAACATTTATAGTCTGTAAATAATTTTTTTTGAAATTTTTGTTTTTTTTTGAATATTTTATTTTATTTTTAAAATAATTAAAATGATGGAATCTAAAATGAATTGGATAAACCCGTTGTGCTATGATTAAACATGTTGCTACTCGCGACATGTACCATTTTCCTTAAAAGAAAAGGGAGTATTTTTTATTTACATTTCCCGTCAAAGAAGGTTTCTTTAATTTACAAGTTAAAGGTTTCTAAATTAATAGAAAAGGGAGTATTTTTGTGTTAAATAATTAAAAGTTGGGTCAATATTTTTCAGTTGTGTTAAAAATTAACATAAATTATTAATCAAATTTTTTGTTACACAACAAGCTAAAGAAGTAATAAAGAATAATACTTTAAAACAATATATTTT
>CATIWM010246622.1:0-24570 GCA_949671775.1 Mallotus repandus
AATTTATTTAAGATGACACTTACCTTAAATAAATAAGGACATATATATATATATATATATATATATATATATATATATATAGACATCTCATCTAGGGTATCTCAAACCACTTACTTACCAAAACAATTTTGGTAAGATTAAACTTCCTTTTCTATTTTGGTTATAAGTCCAAAATTAGAATAATTTCCAATTTATTTAAGATGACACTTACCTTAAATAAATAAGGAATATATATATATATATATTCTTTATGAGAGATTATCATTGGGTTAATTAACCCAAGTATGTTTTGGGCCTATTCTAAGTGTGCGACCCTGTAGGTTCACACAATGTTGGTAGTAGACCTAAAATTCTCATTTTAGGCCATAAGTTATAAGTGGCCTCTAGTAAGACATTATGACTACCCAAGTTGTGTAAAGGTTGATAACCCGACATAACCTAATCCACAACATGTATTATAGTCCTTTGATTACGCGATATCTCGATTGAACATAAGGCATGGTTTATGTCATCCTTATATAGTCCAAACATATTATTTATCAATCTCAAGTAGACTGATACTGATAACTCTTTATCAAATTATTTTAGCATGGCTATCCATTTCTCTTCAGTCTAACTTATCGAGGGGCCCACAAATATCTTCTCAAAATAACTGTGGAATAAATTCCATCTCAATCACTCACGTTCCTCACATAACTTATTCTATATCCAATCAAAACCCATTTTACCATTCGATTAAAGATGATGTAAGAATGTGTTAAAGTACATAACTTATTATGCAGAAAACCATGATGATATCAGGTCAGAGGACTGATATAATACTACTATGATGAGAATCACTTATGACAATTATCCATATAGGATTCTCATAGTGGGTCGATCCAGTACATCATTTCTCTAAATATGTACCTATGAGTTTGACTCAATATCTCATATATATGATCAATAAAATATAATCATCAGTCAACCTAATACTAGTCTTTATTCATTGTTGTTCCTGCAATAATGATTGACTATGGATATTTTAGATTAGAATTCAATTATCATCTAAGAGTTTCACTATCAAGTCATATACTTAATGACCTTAGGTTAAATTAACTAATCAAGGAACATTATTGGAATTAACTAGTAATAATGAAAAATGCCTCTTTATTAATAAAATAGAAATATGACAAAGTTAAAGTATGGCCATTACACAATTGGCCTAGGGCATATCATTAACAATCTCCCACTTGCACTAAGCCTAATTAACATTGTATCTCATACCCATTGATCTAATATAACTCTCATGCTCAAGCTGTGGAAGAGGCTTAGTCAGTGGATCAGTAACGTTGTCATCTGTGGTACTCTGCATATCTTCATGTATCCTCTCTTAATGATTTCTCTAATGAGATGATAATGCTTGAGTATATGTTTAGATTGCTGATGTGATCTAGGTTCTTTAGCCTGTGCTATGGCTCCATTATTATGACAATACAAGTCCAATGGATATGATATACTGAGAACAACACCCAATCCAACTATAAACTTCTTGATCCAAACAAGTTCCTTGGCAGCCTCAGAGGCAGTTATATACTCAGTTTCTACTGTAGAATATGCAACGGTATCTTACTTTGAACTTCTCCAGCTCACTGCACCTCCATTCAAACAAAACACATAACCTGACTATAATCGAAAGTCATCCTTGTCAGATTGGAAGCTAGCATCTATGTAACCATTTACAACTAGCTCATCTTCCTTCCCACTAAACAGTAAAATGCATCCTTAGTTCTTCTCAAGTACTTAAGGATATTCTTAACTGGTATCCAGTGACTCTCACTTAGGACTGACTGATATATGCTCGTTATGATTAAGGCATATGAGACATCTAGTTGAATGCATAATATGGCATACATGATGGATCCAATAGCAGAAGCATATGGAATTTACTCATGTGGTCTTGCTCATGTTATGTCATTGGACACTGAGTCCTGCTAAGACTAATGCCATGAGATATTGGCAAGAACCCTCTCTTAGAGTTTTACATACTAAACCTATTCAGTACTTTTGTCAATGTAAATGTTTTGAATTAGGCTAATAAGCCTCTTAGATAAATCTCTATAGATCTTGATGCCGAAGATATAGTAGTCTTCACCTAAGTCATTCATTGAGAAATAATTCCCTAACCATGATTTAACATTTTGTAGAGTAGGAATGTCATTTCCAATAAGTAGTATGTCATCAACATTTAGCACTAGAAAAACCATTGCACTTTCACTAACCTTTTTGTAAACATAAGGTTCATCTTCATTTTTTATGAATCTAAACTCTTTGACTGCTTCATCAAAATGAAGATTCCAACTCTGAGAAGCTTGCTTCAATCCCTAAATGGATCTTTGGAGCTTGCAAACCTTTCTAGAATTTTTAGGATTGACAAAACCTTCAGGTTATGTTAAGTACACATCCTCAATTAGGTTTCCATTAAGAAATGTTATTTTAACATCCATTTTCCATTTCTTATAATCATAGTATGCGGCTATGGCAAGGAGAATTTGAATGGACTTAAGCATAGCAACTGGTGGAAATGTTTCATCATAATTTATACCATGTGTTTATTTGAAAACCTTTGTAACTAGCCTTGCTTTCAAGGTATGCACATTGCCATCCATGTCATTTTTGTGAAAACCCATTTGCACCCAATAGTTTTTAAACTGCTAAGTGGATCAATCAATGTCCATACTTGATTACCATACATGGATTGGATTTCTGATTTCATGGCTTCTAACCATTTCTTAGAGTCTAGATTATCGATGGCCTATTGGTAGGTTATGGGCTCACTTTGATCCACAGTCATCACATCATTATTATCTGTTACGAGAAATCTATATCTCTTGAGGTTATAACATGTCCTACCAGATCTCCTAGGAGTTTGTGGTATTTAAGTAAATTTAACAGTTGCTTGTTGATTTAGTTGAGGTTCTATATGTGGTTCAATGCTATTTTGTGGTTTTAGAATTTCTTCAAGTTGTACCTTACTCCCATTGGTTCCTTTAGAAATGTATTCTCTTTCCAAAAAGACACCAGCCCGAGCAATAAACACTTTATTCTTAGAAGCATTGTAAAAGTAATATCCTTTGGTTTCTTTAGGATATCTCACAAAAGGCATTTATCTAATTTGGGTGCTAATTATCTAAATTTTGACGCTTCACATAAGCTTCACATCCACGAATGTTAAGAAAAGATAAATTGGAAGACTTCCCATTCCATATCTCATATGGTGTCTTTTCAACTGCCTTTGATGGAACTTTGTTCAGTAGGAATGCAACAGTTTCTAGAGCATACCTCTAAAAGTAGATTGGAAGATCTGACTGACTCATCATAGATAAAACCATATCTAATAAAGTTTAATTTCTCCATTTAGACACACCATTCTATTATGGTATTCCTGGTGGAGTTAATTATGAAATTATTCCACAATCTCTAAGATGATCAATAAATTCTTGGCTTAAATATCCACCACCTCGACCAGATTTTAGTGCTTTAATATTCTTACCAAGTTGATTTTATACTTAATTTTTGAAAATTTTGAAAATTTTGAAAGATTCAGATTTATGTTTCATTAGATCGACATAGCCATATCTACTGAAATCGTCTATAAAAGTAATGAAGTACTAACAACCTCCTCTAACAGTGGAACTTAATAGACCATATACATCAGAATGTATAAGGCCCAACAAGTCATTAGCCCTCTTACCATGTCCAGTAAAAGGTGTCTCAGTCATTTTTCCTAACAAACTAGATTCACAAGTTTCAAATAATTCAAAATCAAATGACTTCAAACTTCCAAGTTGGTAGAGTTTTAAAATGCGTTTCTCATTTATGTGGCCTAAATAACAATGCCAAAGGTAGGTTGTGTTTAAATAATTAGATTTGAACTCTTTTGTATCGATGTTATAGGTGGACCTTTCATTAGTGTCTTCAATGACTAAAACATAAAGACCACTAGTACGTAGAGCATATCCATGGAAAACATCATCATGATAAATGGAGAATTTATTATTCCTAATAATAAATTCAAAACCATTCTTGTCTAAACAAGAAATAGAAATGATATTCCTGCTTATAGTAGGTACATAATAATAGTTTTCCAAACTTAAAACAAGTCCACTAGGCAAAGTTAATTCATAAGTTCCTATAGCTATTGTAGTAACTCTTGCTCCATTTCCTACTCATAGGTCCACTTCATCTCGAGCCAAAATCTACTCCTTTTTAGACCTTGCACATTAGAACAAATGAAAGATCTAGAATCGGTATCTAATACCCAAGAATTAGAAGTAGATAAATTGACTTCTATAACATGAATACTTGAAGAGGTAATCGCACTACCCTTATTCTTCTTCAGATCATCCAAATAAAGCTTGCAATTTCTTTTCCAATGACCCGACTCATTATAGAAAAAGCATGTTCCCTCTTTAGGTGGTTTTGCTTGGGGTCCAGGTTTAGGCTTGAGTTTAGGCTTTTCAAAGCCGTTGGAAGCCTTAATCTCGCCTTTCCCCTTTTCCATCCTTTTTATACCTTTCCCTTTATTGACCATTAGAACATTCTTAAAAGTCTTGATGTTGTTTTCAGTAGTCTTAAGCATTCTATGCATTTTAGAAACGGTTCTGTTCATGCTATGCATGTTATGGTTCATAAAAAATCCATCATAAGTTTCTGAAAAGACTGGAGAATAATTTTAATAGCCAATTCTTACTCGATCTTAAGACTAAGCCTTTCTAGATGTTCAAGATGACCCTTAATGTTAAGAACATGAGGACTCATTGAGCCACCAATAGTCCTTTATAGTTCCAAACCTTTCAATTCGAGCTTTCTCTTGAAATATTTCCTTGAGATGACCGGTTATGGTATAAGCGTCTATTTCCATCAATTATTTTTAAGTATTTGATTCCCTGCATCTAAGCATGAGGTAAGTGACATTAAAAGAATCATTAAGATGCTTACTATGAGCATCCTTTTGAGCTTTAGGAGCATTAGCAGTTGGTTCATCAGGGATAGGTTAATCAAGGATATATTCCTTTCTCTCTTGCTTAAAAATAGTTCTTAAGTTTTTGTACAGTCAAGGAAGTTAGTCCCATTAAGCTAATCCTTCTAAGGATTGATTGTAGTGACAAATTAGATGTAGTGTTTGATGCCATTATTTACAACAAATATATATGTAGTGTACTCAGTATTTATTAAAATTATTTCAATGATGCATAATTATAAATCCCACAAAATTTATTCAAATTAATAACCCTCAAAGTTAATTTATAAATTTTAGCAAGCCAAGATCTATATTTCACCATACTATAAGTAAGCTTTGGCTTATCGCCTAAAATATGGTTATTTAGGTGGGTAACTTTAACCAATTACATCTCATGCAACTCTTGGAAGATATGGGTTTTGACATTACATGTCCTGGCTATAAATCCCATCTAATGCCCTAGGCCCAAAACCCTTTTGATGACCTAGTTAAGTCAAACCATTTCAAACATTTGGATACCACTCTTATCCAACTTGCCTTCCTCAAATAACTTAATACACCTTGCTTTGGTAGACCCATATATAGTAATCTAAAGCTTTATAAGTGTTTAAATTAATGGGAGTCATTGTAATGACTTAATATTGAATGAGGGTTCCTATTTAATTTGGACTAATACACAAAGAAGCCCTTAAACTTGCGTGTCGGGGCCAAATTGGCCCATTTTTACTTTTTTCAACAAATAAACCCACATGTTAACAATTTCGGCCTTTTAAACCCAAATTTAGGTAAATGGAGACTAAAAAGATTATGTGATCATCACATACTAAGTGAATAGTAAAAAATAATATTTTATTAAAATTTTAACTACTTAAAAGAATTAACAAAATTGGTCCCCAAATTGAAAGCTTACTAAACCCTAGAAAATTTTCCCCCATATTGGCATATGAACCCTAGAAATTACTTCCCCCAAATTTTTGATCCTAAATCATCTGCAAAATTAAAAAGAAAATGTCAACAACATCTCAAAGATGAATGTCTTTGTCTTATAAATCAACTTCGAGAATGCGAGGTCTAGAAGCTTCATCTAGAATGCGATTTCCTCATTGTGGTGGTCCAAAATTTGATAATGAAGGGCTACCAAGATTTTGTTATTGTAATTTAAAGGCACCAAGGTGGGTAGCTTAGATTGAACAAAATGCAAGAAGAAGGTCCTATTCATGCATTGTTAGCTTGGAGGTAAGAAAGTAGTTACATGTCCTCTATGTATATATAATATAAGAAAAGATGTATACATATAATTGGAATGTTTTTGCAGAAGAAGAAAAATGGAAGGGATAAAAGATATAGAGATAGAAGGAGATGTGAGTATTTTGATTGGCATGATGAACAGTTTGATGCTCAAGCTTCGAAGGTTATTAAAAATTATAGGAAGAGAATGTGAATTTGAAGTTTGAGAATGCAACATTGAAGTCTTTGGGTGGTGAAAAAATTAAGGAGGACGAATTAAGTGAATTGGAGCTTTAATTTGGCCATCTTAGAAGGGATATAAAAAATGCCCATGAAGTAGGCCAGAATTATAAGTGGAAGATGTGGTTGTATCTTTTGATTATTAACTGGTTGATTTTTATGTGTATTATTTTTATTGTACTTAGCAAGTAGGTGATAGGTGTTTTTGGTGTTAGGTAATTAGGATGTAAAGCTTTAACCTTGTAGTCCTCGTGTTTTTATAGCAGGAATGGTTTATGCATAAAGCACATGTAAGCAACTGTTATGGTTTGTGCTTGAAGCACATGTAAGCACTAACATGTTCATGAATACTTTGTATGTAACTATGATGATATTTATAAAAGAAGTAAGATTTGGCAAAAAAAATGTTGTTTATTGTATATATTGAATATTGTTTTGTCAAGAAAAGGTGAAATGTTGAATGAAAATAGATTTTTTTTTTTACAGTATGAACAAATAAAAGTGAGATTAAAATACAGGCATATATGGTCATGAAAGGCAACCAAAAGTTGTCATTTTCATACCATAAACACATTCATAAACTGAAACTGAACATATGTAAATGGATATAAACATATCCTTAATCATTTCATTTTCATTAATATAAAAGTGTTCATCTTTCCATATTGACCACATAAAAAATGATTAACTATCATTTACGAAAATTTCCAACTTTACTAAGGTTTCCAATATACTAAGGTTCACAAAACCTTTCCCATATCCTAATATTCACAAAAAGTGTAAAAAAAAAAACTCAGATTTTACTAATTTGAACCAAAAAATTGAAGAACCAGATTATATAAATCTGAGAGTCTTCATATATACATGCATGCACATTATTTCCAAGCTGGCTTAGGCTTTGGACTCGTGACTTATTTTTTTAGCTGTAACTTGGGGATTTTTTTAGTTGATGGTCTCACATTACTCACTAGTGGCCATGGTGGAGGATTTGAAGTCTGCGAAGACACAATGTTTGCTATACTTGTTGTCTGTCCATACTAACTTGCTTGACTCTGAAAACTACTTCCAACATCTGTGCATCTCTTTTGCCTTTTTGCTTGAAGTTGATCTCTTTCGAGTTGAAGTTTATCCCCACTGACAGCTGGAGCCCCTCTCCACTTCAATCCTTATGCTTGGAACCTGCCATAACTTGGATTTGCTTGAAATTTGATCTTCTCATGTTGGTTCCCTGTTACCACTGTGTATCACCCTTTCTCCCTGCATTCCAGGCTGATTCGATTATTCCAAAAGCATGCTTAATTAGTGCAAATTCATCACAGTGGACACATATTTTCTGAACATGTTTACAATTTCAACTAAACACCCTTATATGATCTTCAAAAATAAAAAAAACATATAAATCCCATATGACTGATTTTTTTTTAAAAACACAACATATGACAAGTTGAACACATATATCTTCTTCAATAGACATAAACACATTCAATACTGAAAAACAAATATGTGATCTTCAAAACACAATATCACCATAAACAGAAAACCACATAAGTTTACCAATTTAACAAAACACACTTATATGATCTTCAAAAATACATAAATGCAAACTATCATTAATATACCAAAGCATATAACAAGTTTATTTTAATTTGAAATATATTAATTTAAAATTTAAACTTACATTTAAGGTCACCTTTCCCATAATATCATCATGCAAAATGCCAACTCCACATTATTTTTTTTTATAACGACCATAAACCTGTGATGCCTTTCCCTTTCCGATATAAGCTTGTTGTACTGATTTATGGACTTATGAATTCTAAGATGGTTCATTTATCTGAATGCCTTTCTACTTTGGAATTTGCTGCCAAGGTGGGTTCTATAATTGTCTCAGTTAAAGCACTGACTGGATTTGAAGCAGTTGCAGAATGGCCTTCTTTATCACCTGAAGTAGGTGTTGAAGTTGTTTATGGTAATGGTAGTGCACATGATGCCATTGAAGCACCTGTTGTTCTTATTGGGGGGTAGGCTGGTGGACCTGTTTCACTTGAAGCCCCAATAGACCCTGCTATTTTTGAAGCAGCTGCTTTTATATGTGCACTCATCTGCACAATTAAGCCAAATAACACATAGGTAATTTCAATAATTTAAAAGTTTAATTGCAATATTTTTTAATTTTAGTTCCACTTACATTAGCTATATTTGGGCAGCCTTTTTTTATTATGCCTTGTCTCTTTACACATTGAGCATATCATAATAGCTCATTTGCACGACATTTTCCCACTCCTTTTGGGTTCTTCAGGATCTTGCCTTCTTGAAATTTTAGGTTTACATACAATCTTCAGGATTTCAGGTGGTAACAATGGTGGCATGTCTGTCTTTGGCCATATGTTTCTGCCCTTCGCTGGTTGCATACATTACTAATATGTTGCCAAATACATTTCTTTGCTATACCACTTATCTAATACAAATGATTAAAAGAAACAAAGAATACAAAACATAATATTCTTAATTAAAATAGAATGCACACCTTTTGCATATCATTGATTATGGTTAATTGGCTACTATCATCCAAAATAAGATCTTTTTTTAAATGCTTCAAAAACCATGACCAATTTGTCATTGGTTTCAGACCTCACCACAGCCCATGCAACTTGATATCTTTGGTCATTTGCATCCCTTCCTATTACTTTTAGTAACTCTCCTTTAGAAGTATTCTTGATGAAACACCCATCAAGTCCTAAGATTGGTCTACATCCTGCTCTCCAGTGTTGCTTTATCGCCTAAAAGCAGATGTAAATTTTACTAAATCTGCTTGTGCCTTCTTTGTAAAAAACTTTGATATTGGTACCAGGATTGGTCTATCTCAACTCCTCTACATAATCCTAAATTCATCTATAATCATCCTTGTAGTCCCCTTCAATCTTCTTCATTTTAGTCATCTTCATTCTCTTAGCCATGGTTTCATTTATCTTAAGCTTCAGGTGCTTCTTAGCATGTTCACTTATCTTAGCACATGTCATTTCAGGATGTTCTTCAATTATGTTTCTAAAATATGACACCAGATATTCACATGAAGCCCTCCTGTTTTTCCAGATCCTTGTACGTTGATGGTTTGGATTGTAAGTCTTAACAAAGAAATCACTATTTTTTTCTAAATTTGCATATAACACCCATGGAAAAGCTTGTTTACATCTACACCTCACCCTAAAATTTTCATTCTTTTCATATTTGATTTCAACCATCTTGCAAGTGCATATTTAACAACTGCCATTCTAAATTCTATAACACTTTTGAAAGCCATTCCCACTAGAAATGCAGGCATATTACTTTCAGGATTGTACATTACCTTTTTTATTTCCTCCTTTGAATGTTGGAATGTCCTTCTACCCTTGAATCCTTTTTAAAACTATGCTCATCATCACTTTCAATAAATTTTGGATCAGTACCAACCTCTTCAGGTGCATGATCTTCTTTAAGAACATGTTTATAAGGCCCAACATCTTCAATATAAGGGTCTTCATTGTTACTACAGTTATATGATTTTTCTTCATATCGCCTTTGCTTAAATTTTTTTGCTTCATTTCTTAAATTTTTCCTTGCTTCAGCTAGTTCTTCATCAAATGCATCTGAACCACTCTTATCAGCTGCATCTATATGATCTTCATCTTGTTCATATTCATCATGGCCTTCAGTCTAATTAGCTTCTAAATGGCCTATCATATTATTACTTTTACTGTTAAGATCTTGTATAGAATCAGTGAATGGTGCCTGCACATCATCCTTTAACTATTCTTACACCTCATCCCTTGGTTGTTCATCATCTGCAAATTCTTATTCTTCAACTTGTTGTTCATGATTTGTAACTTCTTATTGTTCAAATTGTTGTTTATCTTTAGCATTGCCTTTACTCTGTCCTGCTTCTTGATGGTCTGACATATGTTCAATTTGAATATCTGCTTGGTGTCTTAAACCAGTACTGCTTTATTCTTGCACATCAGACCTTGTTTGTTCATCAACTGGAGCTTTTGGTTTTTCCCTTTGTTATTCTTTTTCATTATTTCTGCTATGCTTTTCCACACTAACTTCAAATAAAACATATCCTTCATCTACAACCTTAATGTTTATATGCTCATTCCTAGTGCCCAAATCACTCCTTTGCTCACTACCTGCCATATTTATTCCATCACAATCTCTTAACTCCACATTAAATGACTTCCCATTATGTTTAATTACTTCCTCACCTAATGCAGAGTCACCAATAGTGAAGTCACATATGTGCCCACCATGTATCTCAGTATCTCTTTCTAAGTCAAAATTTCTATCTTACATTTCATTACCCTTTACAACACTGTCAACATTTACATCTTCTATGTCTTCATCACTACTAACCACTATATTTTCTAATGCTAACTGTGGCACATTTATAATTTCAGGTTCATAAACAACATGTTCAAGAAACAACTCCATATGCACTACACAAAAACTTCACTTACAAGCAAAATCTCATAAACAAAGTCATCGTTATAAATGAATCTAAGACGATTATCCATTGAACTCCCATTAGGTAACCAATAAATCTTTTATTTTTGACCATACCCCATACTCTTTATCTTTTTCTCAATCCTAAAAAAGTATATTATGTTAATATCATACACTTTCCATTTTAGGATTTCACCATCAACATACCTGAGTTTGGGATCCCTCAGGAATTTACCACCATGATGTATGGTGAAAATTATAGGAACACCATCACCACCCATTATCTTTGTGCATTCAAAATGAAGCAAAATGGTAGGGAAGCTCTTTATTGATTTTCTTTCTCAGCTTATAGCTCCCATAATAGAAGCATTAATGCACCCAACCACTCCCTCCTGAAGTTCTATAAATGAGGGACATGTTGCATTCAATTCGAGCCAAAACAATAGTTATAATTGGCTTATATTTTTCTTTTTAATAGTTACATTAGTAAAGATAACTGCCATTCTAAATCCTAAGTAAAAATTGCCCTCAGCTTCATTCACATTCCTTATGCAGAACATGATACCCACGCATTATTTTTTGCCAGAATTTGGATTTAAAGGGCTGAAATTGTTAACATGTGGGCTTATTTGTTGAAAAAAGTAAAAATAGTCCCATTTAGCCCCGAGACGCTAGTTTAAGGGCCTCTTTTTGTATTAGTCCTATTTAATTTATCTTACTTTATTATTATTATTATGTTTTAAACATTCATGGCATCACATGCATAGTATCACATACATAACATAATAATAATAAAGTAAACATGACATAGCATGGCCCAAATCTAGATTGATCTTCAAAAGCCAATATGAAGATCAATGGTCAATCCTAGTAATAAGAAATTCTTCATCTTGAGCATTTCACCTTGGATCTCCAGTTTGAGTCTCCACCTTGTATCTCCATCGTTGGCCTTCATTTAAGATCTTCACGTTGGGTCTTGATTTCCATTATATTGTAATCTATAGTATTCTATTACTACTTACTAAAATAAAATTACAACAAAAGAAAATGACTCACAATCCATATTTAATAAATTACAACCCATAAAAATGAATAACATAAATCCAATCACATTAGTCTTAAGGGTCATGCCATGCACTATGCATTTTACACTAAACACATAGAGCATAATAGATTAATTTTCATTAAAATTAATTATTATTATGATAAGAATGAATTATATGGCAAATCCATTAGGGGTTAAGGGGGTAACACCCCTAGCGAGGTCCAACGGGCAACGCCCCTGGTGGTGTTCTCGAAAGGTAAACGATTTACCTTAACTCATTAAATGACATATTGCCAAATCCCTAAACCATTGTTATATTGCATTTTTATTCATATTTTCAAAACATATTAATTTTGTTCAACATTTGAACAAGAATGCCTTTTGCCTTAACAGACACGGCCGTGTGCCAAAACAAACACGACTGTGTGCTAAAAAAGACATGGTTATATGCTAAAACAGACACAACCGTGTGCATCTACACTCTACAAACACACAATCAAATATGGTTGTGTGCCAAACTAGACACAATGGTGTCCCTCTACATTTTGCAGACACAGAACCAAACACGACTATGTGCTCTAAGCTACATAGTCGTGTCCCTTTGTAACCCATTTTCTGCCTTTAAAAATAACACGTATTTTTAAAAAAATCCATACTACAAATAGTGTTTAATCATATTAAACAACCATATAAATTAATCCAATTAATGTACTTGATCATTTTCGATACAGATTAATTAAATCGTCGCACAAAAACATTCAATTGATATTCTGAAAACTTTTTTCAAAATCAAATATATGAGATATTTTTCAAAAACTCATTTTCACATCCCATGTATACATCACATATATAATAAATCAATTTAATCAATTTACAAGTGTCTCTGATACCACTGTTGGGATTTCGTGATGTAAAACACAGCGAAAATTTAAAAATTTTAATCATGAAACCCCTTTATAGGATCTATATAATTTGAATAATTTGATTGAGAGGGTTACCAAAACTCACAAAGATGATTTCAAGGAAAGAAGGTTAGAAGGGAGAGAGAGGGTTCACACCGGTGACACCTTACCTTGAGCTTTTCGTGTCTTCTTATCGGATTAAGACGTAGCCAATAAAACCATGTTCTCTACCTGTATCCAAACGAATAAGGTGACCAAAATATTGTTGGTGTGCTAGCACCTTTTTCAAAGATGATTCTTTATTTCTTTTCTATTTATGTGTATTTTTCTTTTTTCAAAAGAAGTGGAAGAAAGAGGCGAATTGAATGATTATAGAAAATGCTAGAATAAGATATGTATATATAGACATCTCATCTAGGGTTTCTCAAACCAATTACTTACCAAAACAATTTTGGTAAGATTAACTTCCTTTTTCTATTTTGATTCTAATTCCAAAATTAGAATCATTTTTAATTTATTTAAGATGACACTTACCTTAAATAAATAAGAAAATAAATAAATAAATATTGTAGGTTTGCACAAGTTATAAGTGGCTTCTAAGAGGACATTATGACAACCAAAGTTTTTTAAAGGTTGATAATATGTCATAACCTAATCCATAACATGTATTATAGTCCTTTTGTCACACAATATCTCGATTGAACATAAGGCATGGTTTTTATCATCCTTATATAGTCCAAACATAATATTTCTCGATCTCAAGTAGACTAATATTGATAACTCTTTATCAACTCATTCTAGCATGGCCACACATTTCTCTTTAGTCTAACTTATCGAGGGGCTAATATATATCTTCTTAAAATAACTGAGGGACAAATTCCATCTTAATCAATCACATTCCTCACATAACTTATTCTATATCCAATCATAACCCGTTTTACCATTCGGTTAAGGATGATGTAAGAATGTGTTAAAATATAGAACTTATTATGCAAAAAACCATGGTGATTTTAGGTCAGAGGACTGAAATAATATTATTGTGATGAGAATCATTTATAAAAATTATCCATGTAGTATTCTCATAGTGGGTCGATCCAGTACATCATTTCTCTAAATATGTACCTATGAGTTTGACTCAATACCATATATACATGATCAGTAAAATATAATCATCAGTCAACCTCATAGTAGTCTTTATTCATTGTTGTTCCTACAACAATGATTGACTAGGGATATTTTAGATTATAATTCAAGTATCATCTAAAAGTTTTACTATCAAGTCACATATTTAATGACCTTAGGTAGAATTAACTAATCAAGGAACACTATTAGAATTAACCAGTAATAATGAAAAATGCCTCTTTATTAATAAAATAGAAATATAAAAAAGTCAAAGTATGACCATTACACAATTGGCCTAGGTTATATCACTCACAAATTATACTACTTTTCTTACATAAATACTATTGTTAAATAAATTATATACTCTATTTTTAAGAATATGATTAAAAATAAAAATTAATTAATTTAATTTTAATTATTTTCTTATTAAACTTCAATTTAATAAATTTTTGAAAACAATAAGAGTATTATGTCAATCAAATTTTTCAATGTGATCGAGTGCTTTTTAGACACTGTCATATTGATCTGTTTAGGATGATGCACTCTAAAGTACTGATATAACTAAATCAAAAGGAGTCCTATTGTTGAGCACCTAGTGAATGCAATTCATGTCTCAAGAGAAACTTAACAGTATTCTTGGATGACTCTATGTGATCTCTTATGAATACTATGTGGTTTTGTGAATTAGATGTGGTAGACTGTTCTAAGGAATTGAATTCAAGATCAATCATCAGTTCTTCTGGTAAAGTAATTGAAAATGCCTTCTTACTTCTTTGATTGATATCAATCTTTACACCAATAAAGTAATCAAACAAAGAAATTCAGTAATTTATAAAACTAAAGACATTAGCATAAGTAAATTTTACCAAACAAACAAATTGGATTAGTAACATAGTTATGAAGTTGGTTATTACCTCTTCAAGTTATGAAGTTCTTGTGGCTTCATTTTTTGGTTGCTTAGATAATTCAGAGTAGCTGACATCTACATTATCAACTACACAATCAACATTTTTTTTACCTTGGTCCTATTAGTGAAGTAATGATAGTGGTATTATGTTCATGATTAGATATGAAGTTTTATGGTGAGACATTACCATCATCAGCACCAAGGCTGTCCTTTAAATCCTCAATGACATCATCAATAATATGCACTAGATCTTCTCCACTATTACTAAAGTTTTCAATGTGGTGCAGCCTGTTGGATCTTCTTAATCTAGAAGACAGAGTGAAAGGCACCTTTTTCTTAGGTGTTAAAGAAACATTCTTCTCTTTTTTCACTCGGGTATAGGATTTATCGTATTTATGTGCAGATGCTTTGATACTTCATTGTTTTGCCTCTTCAACAGTGGAATTTTATTTTTTGGATGTTGTTAGAGGAATAAGAGATAACAAACCTGGTATGGTATGAAAAATAAAATGTTAAAGAAGAAAATGGTTGACTAATAATGAAATATAAAATTTTGTATGAAATTTAGCTCACCTACTATAATAGTTTCAATAGTAGGAGGAATCACATCAAGAAATCTCCAAGATCACCACTTATTGAAATTTTCAACATTCTAGTGAAATGATATAACATCATTACATTTAAGATCTTTCAGGCCATAAACAATTCTCTGAATTTCTTTAATAGGCTGAAAATTTTCTTCAGCTACGATAAGGACTTCATTTGGATACATAGACTAGTGAAATCCAAACAGCCAACTCCATAGATAAGGTATATAGTACTCTGTAGTTATTTTTGGCTTGTTTGATTCAAATGAACCAAAACTATCTACAAAAAATGGCCTTACAATCATATAGGCATAAAAAAACCTTAACTAAATTAGCTCAGGAACTCTAGGTTCATCATCATGCAGTATATATTTCGACTAAGTTTTTTTTATTCTTCTCTCAAAAATATAAAAAGTATGAAAGCTGCTTTTTTTTCCATATTCTCCACTTTGAAAAAAATGATAAAACTTTATAGAATGACATGAGCAACTATAACAATAAACATTCAAGCCAATTGGTTCAATTAACTGAGGAAGTTCCTCACTTCTTAACTCTAGGAAGTATGCGAACAACTATAATTGAACTAACCAAAGTGCTCCTCCAAACCTTTTAAAAGGCCTTGAGGTATGATAATACTATAAAGATCTATAAGTGAGGGCAAGTAAAATTTATCCAAGGGCAAGATACTTTCCTGATGCAAGAACCCTTGCCAAATCTATATACTCCACAGCTGGCTTTCCAGAGAATAGATACATCAATAATTTCCAAATTAACAACCAAATAAATTCAACATGTTCCTTTTGAGAAGGCACACCAAATGCTTTCACCTTATGTTGAATTAATGAATGATACGAAGAATACTCAATTGAGGCTGCTGAAAAATTTGGCAATTTGTCATCATTTGAATCAACCAAACATGGTGCATCTAGACCAACTACCATTAATCCCATAAGCATAAACACATCCCACAATGTAATTGAACAGAGACCAAAAGAAAAAAAAGAGTTAACACTAGGCACCCAGAAATGCATAGTTGTATAAAGCATATTAGTTTAAAATGGTGGTCTAATTTTATTAATTTCGATTAGTTGCTTTATCTCTATTACTTTCCACAGTCTTTCATAGTATGGATTCAACTGATCAATCCACTTGAATGTTGTTTGTGCCAGGACTTCATGTATTGTATCCACTGGTGATTTTAAGTCAACATCCAATAATAACTCATCCTTAGAAGACAGTGGGCAAGGTGTGGTAGGTATTTCATTCTTAGTGCTTGCAAATACAACACATAGATAACCAATTCATTGGAATGAAGTGGAATCCAATTCCTATAGTCAAAACATAAAAAAAAGATTTTAAATTGATTACAAATTGGAATGTACTAGAAATGTAATGTTCATGATTCAAAAAAGTAGACAAAGGTATGCACTTCAAAAGTAAATATGGTGGTAATGGATCCGCCTTCACCTTTGTATATATATATATATATCATTTAATTTTTTCAAGTTCTGCAATTTTTCTAAGCTACACTTACATATCATTTCATAACACTAGTGTATATAAACATGAAAGAATACCACCAGGGCGCGAGTTCATTTCATAGTCAACTTTTCTTCATCACTTAATATTACATATCATTTCAATTGCAAACTTTTTTTTTTATTTTAGTCACTGGTTGCAAAAATTAATATTTTGTTAAATGCAAGTTATATCATTTGCTCGTTCTAAAGTATAGGAAAAAAAACTACATTTTTTAATCAAAACCATTAGCAATTTATGAAATACTTAATAATATGTATAACCTACTAACCTGAAGTGCATTTTGTGTAGCTATGTCATTTGAATCACTATTGAACCTGACATTATCCATTTTGTCTATTAATTCATGAAAATAAAAAATATGTTAAAAAATTAATTTTCGAGCAAATAAAAAATATGTTAGAAAAAATTATTGATTGAAACAAACATCATGGTGTTTTGAATCTTAAGTTACCTTTTTTTTTTATTTGTATTACCTTCAGAAATAAGTTTTAATGAGGTGATAGAAGTAGGATTTCCTCACTAACCAGGGAGAAGTGGTCAGTGGTTGTTTACTAGGGTACAGTGATGTTGAAGGTTTATCTTCAGATGTATAAGGAGATTATAAAATTAGGAAATTGAAACTATTCTTGCTAGCAATGAGAATAGTTAATATTATGGGTTAGGACAGATTTGAACATAAGTTATTGAGGTAATGGAGGTTGATGGTTGATTGTGACTTTTTTGGGAAGCCTAAATTAGAAAGGGATTTGAATAGGAACTATTTCCCATGTTGAAGATAGGAGCTAATATCAAGGTTATTGGTAAAGCAAGTTTAGAGTTAATGACAGAAGGTGCTCCAAATTGTGAAGGAAGTAATGCCCATACTCTTTCTTTTAGATTTTCATTTTCCCTCTTTTTTTGCCAAAACCAGTCATCATATTTGGTGAACTATACAGTCGGCCTCATGGTTGCAGCAAAAAATAAAAAAAAATGTTTTTGGTTACTGTTATTCTATAAAAAATTTATTTTCACTATGACTATATAAAAAAATTAATTGTATACATGTGGTAGACTATTAATAGTTTCAAATTAATGTCACGTGACAGGTTCAATAGTTTGACTATGGTGTTTGATTTTTTTACCATCTGATAAAGATTTGGTAGTGTAAAGTTCAAGCACCCTTTTTAAGAGCTTAAACTCGAGAATATCTAACAATATCCAAATGATATGTCTACTTAAGGATAATATTTACATGACTTGTAAACATCTTGCAACATATGCATTAGACATTGAACAAAGTAACATTTTGCATAGAAAACTATTTTCACATGACCTGTAAGCTATATTAAAATTTTTTGTGAAACCAATTGTTTGGTGAAATCACTTTCACTATTAAAAATTAATTTTGAAAAAAAAAATAGGAAAATTGCTTGGTAAAGGTAATATATAAAGCACAATATACTTTGCCAAAATGCATTACGTTATAATTTTTGTACAAACTAATTTAAACTTTCTATATAATATGTTTCTATCAAACTAATTTAAACAATCTAGTCAGCCACAAACAAATCTAATTTCACGGTCCTAGCTACACTCAATACAGTTGATAACATCAACATCGACCAAGCCACCCCATCCTAAATGTCTGTGGACAAAGCTTTCAGGACATTCATTTGTTTTGGGTGTCAAACTCCCTATCAACCATAACTTTTGAAATACTTGAACAAGAGATGCACTACTTTCTCCAAGCTTTTTCATTTGTTTCACAACTTCAACTAATCATTTGCCCTCATCTTTATCCTTACTATTACTGCTGCACAACAAAATTATACCAAAAACGTACCATGATCTGTAATGTCTCGCTGCTAATGCTAACTCTAATAGCTCATGGCTTGTCTCAAGGTTAGAGGATATGCTGTAGCAAGATTCCTAAAAAAGAATGACACACAATATCAAATCGTGAAAAAAAAATTATACTTTTTATCATTATTAAGAACATTAGCAAATGTACATAACACCCCTTCCCTATACAATGACTCTGGATTTTCATACTCTACACACCATCTTAAAAATATAAATATAGACCTTGGAGAAACCCAAGGTTCACCAATGATGTTATCCCAATTAACCCTTCGATAAACTTCATAGTTGTCAGCTACAGTATAAACGTCTTTATAACTGAGATGGAACAAAACAAAGTATAATAATTAACTAGTTAGTTTGAAATAAAAAAATCAAATCTAACATATTGTATATACCTTAGTTTAAAATTGAAAAGATCTTCAACATAATGTATTTCCACTCTTGCAATTATGTCAACCATCAACTCTGCTGTCAAAGAGGGAAGTCACCTGATTAATGGTGTTTTTCATCTTATCTGCAGCCATTATCAGTCACAGGAATTTGAAATTCAAAAAAATAAGGTAATGGAATGGAAAGTTTTGTTTAGATTACTTTGGAATCGTTCAAGATAAATAACTCTTCAAGTAGATATTTATAGTGGGATGCAACTCTATAATTAATGAAGTTAAATCAATGTTACTGTAAACACACATACCTTTTATTAATTGAAAGCTTAATGATATTACTTAGTTTTATTTACATATACATGTATGTTAATTTATAAAAAGTATCAGTATTTCAACATGGTGCCAAATAATATGTACAACAAAACAATTGTTTAGAACTTTAGTAAAATGAAATAGTTTATAATATTAACATCAATAATAATTTTTTGGGGCTTATTGTGTAATGTCAATAAGCAAATAATAAATAATTGAAAATATTTGACTTAATGTTTCATGTCATTTTGTCAATACAAACTATACGTATGTGGTCATAAATTAAAAATTAATTTCATTCCAATACTTCATAATTTCATTCCAAACTTAACAACTTGTACAATGTAATGCAAAATAAATATGTAGTTTTTAAAATAAAAAATTGTCATTTGCATACATGTTATATTATTCCATTTATATTTATTTCAATTTGTATCAATCATAACTGGGTCAATTATACATTTGTTTGTTGATAACTACATTATGTGACAATAACTCATGTTAGACATACTTAGTAAATATAATCCATGGTCCACGTCATTCACCATTTTTATTATTTGTTATTGCATTTTTTCAAAAATCTAATTAATTGAAGACGGCATGCTAAAATTGTGTTTTCCTAATTGATTGTTGAAATGCTTAGAGACTATAATCTATGGTGCACTTCATCGACCATCTAACTTTCAGCATCCTTTTAATTTGTTATTGCACCTTGTAAATTGTGTTTTCAAAAATACTATTGGTGAAAGCATGTTGTAATCATCTCTTATCTTTTTGTTTTCCTGCTCATTTTGATTTTTGAATTCAATTCATCATATGTGGTGAATTGTCAAATCGGTCTCATGGTGAAGAAATACTTGCTTAAGTGTAAACATTAATTACAAAAATACAATTGGATAAGTGATATGTGCTACTTATTTATCCTAGATTAGCACAAATATAGTATAATCATTGTAATTCTAATGTTAGATGACAAGGCTATTTATTGACTAAACATAAATTGATTCCACCAGCATAATGTATTTTCAGCTATACCTATCCACTAGACTACATTAATTATTTTACATGACTTGTGACATCGGCCATAATACCAAATTAAACCAATTGAATTCGTAGTAAATTCAAATGTCTTATGAAATTAGTTTAAAATTACAAATCATGAGACTGATTTGTTAAATGAAATTAACAAAAAAAATATGAATAATTACTAAATTCGCTTAATACCAACAATTTATTTGGCTATGAATAAATACGACTTCGTGGTAACAACTGCACTCGATATAGTTGATCACATTATTACAGTCAAGTGGGTGAACCCATCCATAGTGCAAGTGGTTCAACCTTTGAGGACAATTATTTTGTTTTGGTGTTAATTTTCCCATGATCAAAATCCTTTGAGTATTTCAACAAATTTTAACCCACTTTCTACTAACTTGTTCAAATGTTTAACATCTTCAACAAGTCTTTTACCTTCCTCTTCATCATCGCTGTTACCACTACACAACATAATAACACCAAGAGTATACTATGCTCGGTAATTTCTTCTTGCTCAAGCCCATTGTAGTAGCACACACCCTGACATCATGTTAAGGGCTATGACGAAGCATGCTTCCTAAAAAGAAAACAAATTATTACAAATTGGTCTGGCCCCAAGACCTTGAAAGGTCCATCGAGCTACAACAGTCACACCTTTCAATAAAACCTCCATAATTCAAATCATAAATTCCATAATATCAATCAAATATCAAACCTAGCATTCTAACTTACCGATGCACACACAATCCTAGTGTAACCCACTAGGTAGCACATTCTACAGCTATCCTCCAAAATATTTTATTCAAGATATATAAATAAATAAATATTGAAATTATATAAAATATGCATGGTATCCAAAATACACAAATAATGATTGCATTTATATATAAAACATATATATAAAATAATGCGATAATAACAATACTTAAAAATGAATGTAATATAGCATATTAAAATTCACATTTATTTAAAACATGGATGCCAATAATATATTTCAACATGCCATGCACACATATAATAATAACTCACAGTTGAGTGTCCTCCTCCAATCTAGTTTGGATGGCCCGATCTTGAAGACCTAGCTCGCAATACAGCTAAAAAGAAATAATAATAAATAAATAATTAGAAATAAATTCCAAATTTTTTATGCTCTATAGATTACTAAAGAACGACTCGATCTAGGGCACGACTCAACTAAAACTCAAAACTTAAGACCGACCCGACGTCACATTTTACAAGAATTCTACCAAAAATTTGGCAGAGTCTCCTTTGTAAAATGAAAATCTCTCTACTAAAAGTAGAGTCGTTCCTGCACGCAAACACACTTCAAAATATTTCAAGGCTCAACATCTCGTGTTGGGCCCCCGAACTACAAATTATGTCCAACCGAGAATCAACACCATCCATAATCAATAAAATAATATAATTTCCAATAATTCACCAAAAATCATAAAAAATCATTTAAATACCACAATTCAATTTATTTACATAATAAAAAGCATAAAAGACATTTGTTTCCAAAATAAATAATAGAATCCTAATTTATAATTAAATTCCATTATTAAAATATATTCTTTCAAATTTTGCAATTAAATAGCATTAATTAAAATAATTATTTAAATTGTTCAAATATATAATACAAATAACCAAAAACTCATTTAAGCTTAAAAATAATAGATAAATTTACTATTCATATATTTTTCTGAAATTTACTAATAGTTAGCTAAAAATAGGAAATAATTCATAAAAATTATTTTAATACTATTTATTACTCAAAAACTATTTAAAACATAATAATTAACAATACTTTCTACTAAAATATAGAAATTACTAATTTATGCTAATTTTCCCAAAAATTCATTTTTCACATAAACATTGAAAAATTTATAATAAAAATTCTACTCCTAATTTCAATAAACTTCCTTAATAAAGTTTGCTCAACAAACACCAAAGAATTTATTAAAAATATAAAATTTTTCCTGATTCGGAACAATAACTCTGAGCCCCGGAAAAGTGAAATTTCAAAACTAATTCCAAAAATTAAATCTAAATAAATTTTTAGAAAGCTCCCAACATCTAGATCAAAAACTATAACTACACTTAATCCTAATTTTAACTCAAAAATAACCAAGTAACAAAAATAGGTAAATTTAATTTACCTAAAATTGGAGTTTTTAGAGGCTCAGATTGGACGAATCGAGGAAAGGGAAATGAAGCCCACTCAAAGACGAAGAGAACGAGCTATCAAACTCGGCCTGAGGTGGCCAGAGTTATCGCCTGAGAGGAGAAGAAGATCTAGCCAAGCTTGGAAACCGAGAGGGAAGAGGGAGAGAGATGGCGTGACAGCGAGAAAGAAGAGGAAGGGAGAAGCTGGTGGTAGTGGCGTGCTGAGGAGAGGCGGCGGTGATGGTGGCTGGGTGGCTCAGATGGTGGGGGAAAGAAATAAGAGAGAAAAGAAAAGAATGGGAGAGGAAGAAGAGAATGGCTAATGATCGTTTTGGCAAAATATTTTTTTAACTAATAATAATAATAATAATAAAATAATAACTTTAAAATAATTTAAAATTAAAATATCCCCTATTAATAATAATTTAAAATTAAAATATCCCCTATTACATAAATAATAATATTAAAATAATATTCAATACAAAAATTTTAAATTTAGTTTCACTAATAATCAAATATCATAAATTAATAAAATAATTATTAAGGCTGCAAATTCCATAATTTAATTTTATAATTTATAAAAATTCAGGTTATAACAATCTTCCCCCCTTACAAAAAATTCGTCCTCGAATTTTAAATTAAAAAAAAAACTGAAAACAAGAATTCATCGAGGAAAGAGGTAAGTGTAAGCCACTCGCATCTCAGCCTCAGTCTCCCATGTGTGCTCCTCCATATTGTTGTTCCTCCACAATACTTTGACCATCGGAATTTGCTTCGAATGCAACTGGCAAATTTGAAAATCAGCAATCGCAACTGGCAAACTTGAAAATCAGCAATCGCAACTGGCTCTTCCTCGTACGTCATATCTTAATTCACTTCCACACTCTGGGGCTACAACACATGCGAAGGATCCGAAACATACTTCCTTAGCATCAAAATGTGGAACACTGGATGCACTTGTGACAAATTTAGAGGCAAAGCCAACCGATAGGCAACCATGTGAACTCAAAAGGTTCAATGTATCTCGATGCCAACTTTTCCTTCTTACCAAATCTCATAACACCCTTCATAGGTGATACCTTTAAAAATACATAGGTCCCAACCTGAAATTCCACATCCTTGCTCTTCGAATCCGCATAACTTTTCTATCTACTAGCTGATATTTCCAATCTCCTTCTAACTAAAGTGACTTTCTCAAAAGCATCCTGGATAATTTTTTGTCTAGTTAACTCTCTGTCTCCAATCTTATCATAACAAAAAGGGGACCTACATTTCCTTCCATACAAAGCTTCATATGGTGCCATCTCAATATTGCTATGGTAGCTATTATTGTAAGCAAACTATACTAGTGGCAGATGATCATCCCAACTACCTCCAAGATCCATTACACACATTCTCAACATAACCTTAAGTGTCTAGATTGTCCTCTCAGATTGACCATCTGTCTGAGGGTGAAAAGCAATATTGAAATCAATTATGGTGTCCATTGATTCTTGTAACTTCTGCCAAAATCAAGAGGTAAATACAGAACCTCTATCACATATAATGGAAACAGGCACTCCATGAAGGCACACAATATGCTTGATGTACAATCTAGCCAATTTAGCCATAGGATAAGTAGCTTTAACTGGTAGAAAGGGAGTTGATTTGGTTAACCTGTCCACTATTACCCAAATGGAATCGTATCCATTCTTTGGATGAGGCAACCCGGTCACAAAGTCCATAGTGATTCTCTTCCATTTCCACTCACGAATTGGAAGAGGCTGAAGCTTCCCA
>CATIWM010246626.1:0-48510 GCA_949671775.1 Mallotus repandus
TTTATTAATATTATTAAATTAATATTATAATATTATTTTATTATATTTATATTATTTTTAATTTTTTATTATTAATATTTTCATATTATTATATTTATAATTTTAATTTAATATAATTAGAATTTAATTATTATTATTTAATAGTATTTAGTATTAAAATATTAAATTAAATAAAATTAAACTATCAAATAGTATTAAATAGAATATTAAGTATATTTAATATAATATTATATTAAGTATATAAGTATATTTATATTAAGTTATATTAAGTATATTACATTTGATATAATATATTTATTTATAAGTACAATATATATAATATATTTAATATAATTATAATATTTTTAAGTTTTTAAGTAAGGAGAAAAATACGTACATATATGTTGACCTAAAAAGCATATACTTCCGTATATGGATCTCCCTTTTTCTTTCTTTTATTTATCATAAGATTGATTTACCTTTTTTTTAAAAAAATAAACGATAAATATCTAATAAATATAAATATCTAATAAATATCTATATTTTCCTTTCAAAATTTTAAAATGAAATAAAATGAAATTCAAATTTTCTTTTTTATTTAATATTAATATTAAATAAAAATTAATATTAATATTAAATAGAAATAGAAATTTATTAAATATAAATAAAAATGAATATTATATATATATATATATATATATATATATAGATAGATAGACGTATATATATGTATACACACACATACATACCTTTGTATGTAAATACACACACTCAGACACACACACATATATACACATATGCTCACACATATATGTATACAAAGGAAAAGGGTGAGAAGTGAAGGCACTTCAAGGGACTCCTAAGGCCTTGATAATGAACCATAATGGGCTAGGCAACTTTTTGATTTGGCGTCTTTGATGGAATCTAATTTTAATGTCAAATTCGATCAAGTGGACAATCATATTGCATATTTACAATATGATGTCCATTACCTTTATGAGAAGTACGGCTGTGAGTGTTAATGGGCACTCTCTTCTCATCCACATTCACAAGGGGGAGATGATCAAGGACATGGTGGTCCTAGTCCATTTTACTTTCTTTTTAGTTCTTAATGTTCTTGTGATTTTCATGTTTATGTTTTCACTTTTTTTATGGTTTTAAGCATTTTTGTTTTTCATGTCTTTATGTGTTAGTACTCTTGGACTACATGTAACCCTTTTTCTTATCTATTAAATTTATCTTTTATGTTTTATTTCTTCGCCTTTCTAAACTTTATATCTCCATTTTTTTCTTTTTGTACTTTGACAAAAAAGGGAGAAATGAGTATATGTTGAGTGAGTATTATATGTTATGACATTTAAATGGAAATTCAAATGGCCTAACATTAATTGTTTATATTATATGTTATGACACTTAGATGCCAATGCTTAAAGATTTGAAGTATGTAACTTGCAAATTAAATGGCCTAACATTAATTATTTATCCAATCTTGAATGATGAAATTTATTTATTGAACCATGAACCTCCTAGAATGTGCATTTGTTAAGGGGAAGATTTCAAAAATCTCATGCACACATTTGATGGGAGTTCGAATGCACACACATTGCATAATTTTTTTAATCTCACTCAAAATTGTTTGTCAAAGTAAAAAGGAGAGATTGTTGACCATTTGCATGATCAAGTCTTAATCACCCTTGTTTTAATTTTAACAAACTCAATTTTGAGTTACTAATGTGTGTGATTTAAATGTATTTAAGATAGGTTCTATTTAAAGCATTTTGAAGGCTTAAAAGTTAAAGTGTTTTAGCAAGACAGTGATGCTCATGAGCTATATCACAACCATGATCAAGATCTCTTGATTTGCCTTAGAAAAGAAAAGAGATAGTGACCCTCAAGGTCCATGTCATGACCATGACAATAGTAGTCACGATCATGAGTTCGTGAAGCCTCTTCTCATAAATTAGATAGTGACCCTTACGATCCAAGTCATGATCATGCGAGGTATGATCATAAGCATGATCAAGAACTCACGAATCAGTCATAAGCCTCACCAAATTTGAAACTTGGTGAAGTTTGCACACAGTGAACCTCACGATCCAAGGTCACGATTGTGATGGGTATCACGATCCATGATCACGATCGTGATAGGTATCACGATTTGTGATGAGGGTCACAATCTAACTATCAAAATATGTGTAACAGTCAAGTAAAGCCACAATGACTACTTTTGTTAGACACCACGATCGTGATGGTTGTGATCATGACTATGAGTAGCTAAAATCTTGCAAAAGCTAAATGAACATTAAATGAGTGTGGCAAAGGTTAAGGAAAACGTTAAGGCTCCCCAATAACCATTTTTTGATCTTATACATAAATAGTTCACCTGGAAGCTCATTTAAGAAGTTAGATAAGTTTGTTGAGAAAATTCTTTTTATAAATTGATTGTTCATTAAAAACTCTTATTGTATAGGTGACTTGTTTGAATGTTGGTTATGTGCTAGTTTTAGGTTCTTCTTCATCTCTTGTTTAGGTTATTAAAAGGAGGTAAGGACTAACTCTAGTGGATTTGGTTTAACTATTAGCCATAAAACACTTGAGAGTTTGGGTTATAATTAAAGTTAAGCCAAGAGAAGCTTGATTGTAATAGGTTTCAGTTAAGTCTCAAAAACTCAATTTGTAATCAATTTAAGAGAATAATAGATTGGTTATGGGTTTGCAAAATCCTAAATTGGGGATAAGTTAAGTGAAGACATAGGATTGATTATAATATGAACTCCTTAAATTCCTTATTTATATTCTTCTCATCTCTTGATCTCAAATCCTTTAATTCTTAATTTTTCCTTAATCTTGTTAAAAAAAATTAGCACTATTAACCCCTTTTAGGGCTTTTTCATTTGGTATTAGAGGTTAACCTTTTGGTACTTCATTGCAAGAAGTCCAGATCATAGGGAGTGAAACCTTTAATTTTTTTTCTTTAACACCATTTTTCGATGGTAGTGACTACCTAAATTAAAATTTCAAGATGGAACTATATCTTAATAGTGATCCAATAAGATTATAGGATATGGTGCTAGAGGGTTGGGAGACTTCTAAAGCCGAAATCGACAATGTTACATTTATAATTGATAGAAATCAATGGTTAAAAGAGCAAAAGGATGAAAATCATAAAAATAAGAAAGCAATGACCATTCTACTTGTATCTATTTCAAGAGAAAAAGGAGGGAAGGTGCAACATTTTCAATCCACAAAGGAGATTTAAGAGACTATTGAGAATTAATATGAAGGCAATATATAAGTTAGAACCAAGAAGGTTCAACTACATGTATATGAGTTAAACTCTTTAAGATGAAGCCTTAAAAGACCATCACCAAAATGACAAACTGACTCAATGCACTTCTTACTACTCTTAAGAAGCTTGGGAAGCACTACTCAAGGGAGAAAGTGAATACAAAGATTCTAAGAATCTTACCAAGGAAGGATAGTGAATCTATAGTCACTTCCATTAAGAAGCTCATGATTTGTTAAAGCTTTTTACCGTCATACTTATTAGAAAGCTCTTAAGACATGAGGTCACTTTGAAGTAAAGAGAGGATAAAAAGAGGAGAAAGATGAGAAGAAGAAAGGAATTGCCTTGAAATCCTCTTAAGAAGCTAGTACTGATGAGAGTCTTTTTGACTCTAATAAAGGTGAGGATGAAATAGCCTTGATCACTAGAAGCTTTAAGAAGCTATTGAAAAGAAAGAATTTCTCAAGGCAAAAAGACAACAAGAAGAATGCAGGGAACAAAGCTAAAGATGTTACTTACTATGAATGCAAGAAACTGATTTGCCCCGAGTTGAAGTTCAAAAGTAAGGGACCAAAAAAGAAAAGGAAGGCATTTAAAGTTACATAGGATAACTCCTCCAATTTGGAAAAGAAAGAGGAGCAACAAGAAGTAGTCAACCTTCGCTTCATGGCTTTTCAAGACAACAAAGAGGTACCCTCCTTATGACAATTGTGATGATTTAGATTATATTTATGATGATGATAACAAGGGCTCTATTGCGAATAAACTTATGATAAAATACAACAATTTGCTTTCTAAGAATTTTTTTTTTACAAATTAGAGATTTAAAAAATGTTTAAAGAATTTAAAAATTAAAAAAAAAAGAATTTTCAAAAGTCATTTTGTTTAATGAGCAACTTGCTAAAGATTTGAAGCTTCTACCCCTTTGAAAAGTGAACTTGAGAAAGCTAAGAATGAAAATGAAAAGCTTTCAAAAGAAGTTTTAGATTTAAAAACATCCATTTCTAAGTTTCAAAAAGGTAAAGATACTTTACATAGTCTTTTAGATTCTCAAAGTTTACATGGTAATACCTTTAGGCTAGGATACTCAAATGGAGTCTCCTCCTCATCAACTCACATAAAATTTTTTTAAGCTGAGAATGACTCTTCTTTAGCTCCTAGTAAAGGTAATGAGACTTAAAATTCTTAACCACCAAGAGCCAATGAAAAGCCTCTTAAGGGTCATCTCCATATGGCTCAAAGGTTTAAGGCTCAAACTAAGAGACCTTAACCTAAGCATACTTTCATGTACAATAAGAAATACACACCTAATCATATCACTTCACATAAATATTTTTATACTTGTGAATGTATGGCTCATGCGCCTTCTAGACCATTTAAGCCTTTTAAGAGACACACAAAACATTCACATGCACAATATAAAAGATATGTGCCTAATAGAAACTGTGTGCATTATATAAATGTGAATCATTATTATAGCTCTAAATCCAATAGGTTTGAAAATGTAAGATTTTTTTTATTGCATGACTTCAGAACATACTAGTAACTTATGTTACTATAGGAGATTACATTTGCAATTATTTCCTTTAAATAACTTTGACACTAATCAACATAAATCACTTAAAGTTTGGTTCAAAAGAACGTTTAAATTTCTTATTATGTAGGTGTAATTGAAGTGCACCAAGATCAAAAGTCAATGATATCTAAATAGTGGTTGTTCAAGACACATGACAAGAAAGAAAGGCTAATTTGCTACCTTTGAGGCAAATGATGGAGGAAGTGTCACATTTAGAGATAATGCCAAAGGAAAATAATGGGAATTGGCAAAATAAGTAACCCCCAAACTCTTTTTATTCATCATGTATTATTAGTAGATGGTCGGTCATAAACATTATTTGCCTAAAATTAGTCAATTATGTGATATAAAAAAAGTCACATTCCACCCTAAAAATTGCTTTGTTAGTAAATTTGATGATGACAAAATAGTTTTTAGTGGTGACAAGGTTGATAATGTCTATATTATTGACTTGAATAAAATGGATAACAAAGACTTTTAGTGCCTAATGTCTATTTCCCATGGCAGATGGACTTGACATAGAAGATTAGGACATGCTAATTTTGAGTTGTTGGATGAACTTAGCAAGAGTGAACTTATGGATGGCTTGCCCAAACTCAAGTTCATAAAAGATAAGATTTGTAATGCTTGTCAAAAGAGAAAGCAAGTTAAGTCCTTCTTCAAACTCAAAAATAGAGTGTCCACATCTAAGCCTTTAGAATTAATTCACATGGATTTGTTTAGACCAATTAGGGCTGCTAGTTTAGGTGGAATGCAATATGCATTTGTGATTGTTAATGAGTACTCTAAATTTACATGAGTATATTTTCTATCTCATAACAATGATGCTTTTAATGCTTTCAAAGTTTTACAAAAGGGGTTTAAAAAGAAAAAGGCTCTTTTATTATTAGCATTAGCAGTGATAATGGAACCAAGTTTGAAAATGAACATTTTAATGCATTTTATGATGAAAATGGTATTTCTCATACTTTTTATTCTCCTTGAACTCCTCAATAAAATGGGGTAGTTGAAAGGAAAAATAGAATAATGGTGGAAATAGCCAGAATAATGCTTCATATGTATAAACTGTTAACACCACATGTTATATTTCAAGTTGAGTTTTTATAAGACCTATTTCAAACAAAACTTCTTATGACTTTGGAGCAATAAAAAACCCAAGATTTCATATTTTAAAGTACTTAGGTGCAAATTCTTTATATTGAACGCTAAGGATAACCTTAAGAAATTTGATTCTAAAGTTAATGAAGGCATCTTCCTAGGGTATTTCACATCTAGCAAAGCATATAGAGTGTTCAGTAAAAGAACTTTAGTGGTAAAAGAGTTAATGCAAGTTGTATTTAATGAGCCTAACTCACTTGATCGGAGAAAGGATCTTATTTATGTTAATGATGTTATAGATGACTCCATGAAAATGAATGTTTAAGAAAAGAAAACCACTAAACCTTTGGAATTTGAAGGACCTAGCATGGAAAAAAGGGATGAGACACCTTAACTCACACTTAAAGAACAACTTCCAAAGGAATGACACTTCAAGAAAGATCATCCCAAGGATCTCATCATAGGTGACATATCAAAGGGGCTAACCATTAGATCTTTTATTGAACCTTTAGTTAATCTTTCATTCATCTCTTAAATTTAACTTAAGAATGTTGATGAAGCATTAGGTGATAAGTGTTGGCTTTTTACAATGCTAAAAAAATTCAATCAATTTGAGAGAAATAAAGTTTACAATTTAGTCCCCAGGCCTAGAAATTATCCTATTATAGGCACCAAATGGGTGTTTAAAAATAAGATGAATGAGCAAAGCATCATAATTAGGAACAAAGTTAGATCAGTGGCCAAAGGATATAATCAAGAAGAAGGTATTGATTATGATGAATCTTTCACCCCAGTTGTAAGATTAAAGACCGTTAGGATGTTGCTTACATTTGTATCTTACATGAATTTTAAACTTTATCAAATAGATGTTAAAAGTGCATTTTTAAATGGTTTTATTCAAGAGGAGGTGTATGTTGAATAACCTCCAAATTTTGAAAATTTTGAATTTAAAAATCATGTATTTAAATTATAGAAGGCATTGTATGCTTTGAAACAAGCTTTTAGTGCTTGGTATGAAAGGTTGAGCATCTTTTTATTAGAGAAGGGATTATTTAAAGGAAAAGTTCATTAACTCTTTTCATTAAGAAATCCAATAATGACTTACTTATTGTCTAAATTTATGTTGATAATATAATATTCAATAATACTCACCATTGTTTATGTGAGGACTTCTTTAATCCTATGCAAGGAGAATTTGAGATGAGTTGATAGGAGAGCTCAAGTTCTTTCTTGGCCTCTAAATTAAATATGAAGATAACATCTTCATCAACCTAACAAAGTACACAAGGGACATCCTTAAGAAGTTTGGAGTGGATGGAGCTAAACCTAGCAAGACAGTTACTTGAATGTGGACTTTGTTGGTAATTTATTAGATAGAAAAAGCACTTTCAGAACTTATCAACTTTTGGGACAATACTTAGTTTCTTGATTTTTCAAAAAAGAAGTTTTGATTGCCTTGTCCACCATTGAAGCCGAATATATAGTGGCTAGTTTTGTTGCTCACAAATATTGTGGCAAAAATAATAATTAAGGGATTATGGTGTAGGTGACGAGGTTTAGCACGCACCCAAGTCTCTTGCAACCACGATACTATTTGAGTTAAAAATGCACTAAAAAAAAGCAAATGTATCCCTAAAATTAAAATATTCTATATTGATTTTAATTTAGTGATCCTATTCTACAAGTTTTAATTTATAAGTCAAAACCTAAAAGCTAATGGGCCTAATCCCTATTAATCTTAAGTTAATAGGCCAAATTCTACTTATTTAAATTCTACAAATGGGCTCAAATCTACAAATTATGAAATGTTTTAAATTAGCAAGCTTAATTCTACAAAGTTTTATTCTAAAGTGAGCCTAAGTCTACAAACTATGGAAAGGACTTAATTTGATGGGCCTAAGTCTATCAATTTTATTTACATCTTTAGTGGGCCTATATCTATTATTACTAAATGGGATAAGGTGCATTTTTGCCCCTCATGTTTTAGGCGAGGCTCAAATAAGCCCCTATACTTTTTTTTTGGCTCAAATAAATTAGGTTTTCCCCAAAATCATCTTTCCATGCCCCTGCTGAATGGTGGATACCTTTAAAATATAACAACTATCATCTTTTAATATTTTTCTTCACCATTTCAAATTATTCCTTCATAAATTTATCATACCATGAATTTTTTGTTCAGCTATGTTCTTGTTCTCTTGTAATTCTTAGCTTTTTCAAACAGTGGAATGGGTTCTCCTCTACCTCCAAAGTCGCACCCACCTTCTTACTATCTTGAGCACTATATGTTCTTTAATCTCTTCTCCTCTACCTTCAAAGTCACATCAACCTTCTTGTTGTCTTGAGCACTGTGTGTTTTTCAACCTAAACAAAAATCTATGGTGGTCTCTCCTATATTTAATGATTTGTGGTTGTTCTTTTTTGGTGGGTGTGAGATTATCCTAGAGGCTAGTGATCCTACAACCACGGTGCACAAGGAGTGGACTAAATTGGTTGAGGATAGCAAATAATCAGCACACAGGGACTTATCCCCATTACATGATCAAATGACTGCTCTAGGTTTGGCTATGAAAAATATACTATTGAGCACATAGGAGCAGACAAGATATAGTTTTGTAGATAGCTAAGCAAATTAAATATCAGACTCTTCTTTTATAGAAACTTGGAAGGCTCTCCCATTCACCATAATTTTGGGATCATTTTTTTTTCTTCTCTTTTTTCAAAAAGCTTAAAATTTACATGTGTAATTGAAGAACGGCTACGGTTAAGAAAAGAGGTGGGATATGTTCCATCAAATGACGTGCAAGATACCCTTCTCACCATTAGTGAATATAAAAGTTTGGAGATTGATATGCATGGTATCAAACATTTATTCTTGGTTAGTTTGAACTCTTTATTAATTTTCTTTATATAAGTTATTTGGAAATTTTAATTAATCTTTAAGATTAATATGACAAGAGGGACTGATACAACTTTAAGCACATTGGAGTGGGCAATTACTCTACAACCTTAAGACTCTATCGAAAGCCAAAGCAGAACTTGAGAAGACTATTGGCAAAGGCAAAATGGTGGAGGAATTAGACATTCCTCAGCTACCTTACCTGCAAGAAATCATCAAAGAAACCTTTATATTGTATCCAGTAGCTTCGTTATTATTTCCACAAAAATTTGGAGCAGATGTTGAAATGGGAGGCTTCATGATTCAGAAAGTTGCACAAGTGTTGACCAATGTATGGGTAATATGGAGGGATCCAAGTATATGGGAAGACCTAGATACATTTGCACCAATGAGATTTTTGGGATAAAGGTTAATGTTTGAGGCTGGAATTTTGACCTCATTCAATTTGGTGGGGGATGGCAAATTTGCCCTGGACTGCCATTAGCTTTAAGAATGTTGTGTTTGATGTTAGGAACTCTAATTTATTCCTTTGACTGGAAGCTTGAAGATGAGGGGTTATAGCAAAGTGCATAGACATGGAAGATAAGTTTGGCCTAACCTTATAAAGGAAGTATTTGAAGCGGTGAAGAAATATATAAGTAGATGATGGTCGTTACCTTTTAAAGGTATCCATTGTTTAACAGGGACATGGAAAGATTATTTTGGGGAAAACCTAATTTATTTGAGCCAAAAAAAAAGAATGGGGGCTTATTTAAGCCTCACCCAAAACATGAGGGGCAAAAATATACCTTATCCCTTACTAAATCCTAAAGTTAATTATGAGTCTTTTAATTAATTGGGCCTAAACTTCTAATGAACTATCTATTTATTTACAAATCTAAGTTCTAATTAAATTAAATTAATTATGGGCCTAATTATTGATTAAAACCCTAAATCTAATAACCTAAGTCAAGTCCAATTTTAATAAAATCTAATATAAGTCTATTTTCATGGATTTTATTGATTTACCCAGTGAACCTATTTACTAATAAATTAAACATGTAAAACAAAATAACAAGAAAATAAAGATTTCATTATTCCCACTAATGGGGCTACACAATAATCTATAGTAAACAAAATACAAAAATATAATACAAAACCTTAAAAATTCAATAAAATAGCCAATACAAAAATATAAAACAAGAAGTTGATCTTGATTCACGACTTTTGGTTATGGATTTTTTTTGTATACTTCTCCACAATAAGTTCACATAATCCCATCCATCAAGAAAGAAAACAACACAAAAATCAAGAAAAAAATTTGAAAGGGTGTAAAATAATTAAACAAAATAAAAATAAAGGAAATAAAAGATAGAGTAGATGAAAATGGTATGTTAGATGCAATATTGATTCCTCTCAGAATAAATGTTCACTGTTTGTGGAAAAGTATGTGTTTTTAGTATCCTTGGATCTGATTCCCAACATGACTAGAATAACATTAAAAAAATGTAGAAAAAATGAAAAAGTGTGAGAGTGTTTTTTGCTATATCATGGCAAAGAATCTAGGAAGTAGTCTCTCTCGTAATTTTTCTGAAAAAAAGTCCTCTCTATCCCTCTCTAAAAGCTCGGTATTTATAGAAGGAAGTCTTATAACCCTACGTTAATTATAGGATAAAAATAATTTTATTTATTTATTTTTAATTTCAATTTGATAAAATTGTATGATAAACATAGTTTATCAGAACATTATCGTATAATAACCAGTAAAATAAAATAAAAAATCAAAAAATTGAAAAATCACTCAGAATGCTAAAATTTTGATTGAAATTTAGAATGTTCCGATCGGAACTTCATCTTTTGATTTTTTTTTTGTTTTTCAACTGGTGTAAAAATTGAAACTTCAAATTTTGATTGGAATTTGTCTAGTTCCGATTAGAATTTGGCAACTTTCGATTGGAATTTGGCAAATTTCGATTTTTCTCTTTTTTTTGTAATAATTTTCCAAAAATGAAAAAGTTTCAAATTAAACTTTTAAAAAACTATAATATAGTCTAAAATTCACAAATAAGATCCAATTAACCTAAATTTGACAGTCAATTTTCATAATTAGGTCCTTTGTCACTTCTCCATTTCTAATATCCCAAAATTGGGTGCTTACATATGGCATTGAAATTGATCACATTCCTATTGAGTGTGATAACATAAGTGCTATAAACTTAAGCAAGAATTCCATCCAACACTCTATGACCAAAGACATATACGTTAGACATCATTTTCTTAGAGATCATGTTCAAAATGGTGATATAGTGCTCGAGTTAAGACCAATCACCAACTAACTGATATATTCACCAAACCACTTAATGAAGAAAGATTAAACTTCATTAAGCATGAGTTTGGTATGCTAGACTGTGATAGCTTAAAATAATGGTTTATAGATGCTTATGTGCTTAATTTGTTAATTGCTCATTTATTTGTTGATTACTTGATTAAATGCTTATTATTCTTTTAAGCATATCATTAATAAGTTAATAAATTTTGTTTATTTAATATATCAATGAATTTACATAAATTAAATGTCCAAGATACTTAAGTGCATTTGTATGATGAAAATTTATTTAAAAATTTGAGCTAAAAAATTCCTTTTTTAATATTTTTTAACTATGTCAATTTAGTCATGAAAGGATGTAATTGAAAAATTTTCAAAAATGTAGGGACTAAAAGGAACTTTAGTTAGGACCGTTACTTGCCACCCATAACGATTATGACACTTATACTTCTCTGATATAGAGACACTCATGATCATGAGAATGATCATAAGTGTCTCTATATCAGAGAAGTAGAATGATCATGACTTGATGCTTATGATCATGAAGAGCGTCCTGATAGTCATCACTTTTCAATTCAAATCAAAATTTCCATGTTCCTAATCTCTAAAGAGACATCTTAGGATGAGTTCTTCACCTCCTCTCCTCTGTATAAACCTCTCTCCTTTATTCTTTTTCACTTACATTCTTCTCTCAAACTTATTTTTACTCTTTAAGTGCTTTCATTACTCTTATCCTTTCTCAAGTGTTATCCTTTTATTTCCTTACTTTCAATCTTTCTTCACCTTTAATATGGCACCCAAAAAGTCCGTCAAAGCATCCTCCTCTCAAAGTGACTCTTCTAGGTGACCCACCTAAGAGCAACCCAAGAAATCTTATACACCATTGTCATACTCTTTAAGTGAAATCAAGAAAAGAACTGATGTATTTCAAAAGAGAACCATTATCCCTTCAAGGTACATGTCCAAGAGCACCCTTGAGAGCCTTAGATGCTATGAAGAAGTCAAGGTTCTCCTTGAAAAGGTTGGCCCTTTTTTCTTTGCTTTCACATCCCTTCTAACCTATCCCTCTCTTGTTGTTGAATTCTTTTTCATCCTTACCTGTAGAACTACTTATTGGAATGAAGAGAACCCATACTTGAGTATAAAATTCAAACTTGGGGGTAGGGAGAGATACATGACTTTTTTTTATTATTTGACACACTCTTTGGCTTCTAAATGGAAGGGCATATTCAAACCTTTTCCATATTTTTGCCACACTCCTTTTGGGTGAAACATTGTAAGCCTCAAGCCTCTTCTTTTATAATCAGCCATACCAAAGTCTCCTCCCTAAATTCTAAAGTCCTTTAGCGTCAGGTTTCTCACCTACACCATAAATGCTAGAGGCTAAAGTAATGAGGCACTTTCCTTAGATGACCTATTCATCCTTTATTGTATGTGGACAATGATTAAATTACTTTGGGAAGGTTTTTGCAATGGAGACTTTAGGTCTTGAGTAATAGTGTCTCCAGTTCAATTTGCATTGGAGGTATTATCACAAAAATTGCCCAGTACTTCCATATTAACTTTTCTTTTATTAATTCTATTCCTTCCATACTTCTTAATGAAACCTTTATAAAAAATTCTAAGCAATTTAAGAAGGTGAACAAAATTTGGGTGTGGAAGGATGAAGCCTCTCAAGGTAGAGCAAATGAAGAGATAGAATAAGTTTTTATGGAGATTAAGCAATTTGAAGCACAAGAGGAGGATATTAAAGACACTCAACCTCAATAAGAGACTCCCTTCACTCAATTGCTCTGAAGGAAAAGGGTGAGAAGTGAAGGGACATCAAAAGACTCCTATGGCCTTGATAATGAACTACAATAAGTTGGGCAACTCTTTGATAAGATTTCCTTAATGGAATATAATTTGAATGCCTGATTTGATTAAATGGACAATCACATTGCATATTTATAATATAATGTCCATTACCTCTATAAGAAGCAAGGCTATGAGCGTCAATGGGCACACTTTTTTATGGTTTCAAGTATTTATGTTTTTCATGTCTTTATGTCTTAGTACTTTTGGACTACATGTAGCCCTTTTTTATCTATAAAATTTATCATTTATACTTTATTTCTTTGCCCTTCTAAATTTTATAAATCCACTCTTCCTTTTTGTACTTTAACAAAATAGAGAGAAATGAGTATATGTTGAGTTGGTATTATATGTTATGACATTTAAATACCAATACAAATGGCCTAACATTAATTTTTTATATTATATGTTAGGACACTTAGATGCCAATGCTTAAAGATTTAAAGTATGTAACTTGCAAATTAAATTGCCTAACATTAATTGTTTATCTAATCTTGAATGATGAAATTTATTTATTGAACTATGAACCTCCAACAATGTGCATTTATTGAGGGGGAATTTTCAAAAACCCCCATGCACACATTTAGGAGGAGTTCAAATGCACTCACATTCCATAAAAGAGGGAGAGATTGTTCACCATTTGCATGATCAAGTTCTAAACAACCTCTTTTTGACTTTAACAAACTCAATTTTAAGTTACTAATGTGTATGATTTAAGTGTGTTTAAGATAGGTTCAATTCAAAGCATTTTAAAGGCTTAAGCATTGAAGTGTTTCTATAAGACAGTGATGCTCACGAGCTATATCATAACCGTGAGCATCCCCATGATCAAGCTCTCTCAATTTGCCTTAAAAAAGAAAAGGGATAGTGACCTTCATAGTCCTTATCACAACCATGATGGTAGTGATCATGATCATGAGTTCATAATGCCTCTTCTCATAAATCAAACAGTGACCCTCATTATCCAGGTCACAATTATGAGAGGTATAATCACTAGTATGATAAAAAACTCATGAGTCATGTCATGAACATGACCAAGTTTAAAGCCTAGTGAAGTTTGTACACAATGACCCTCATAATCTAAGGTAACAATCATATTTGGTATCATGATCGTGATAGGTATCATGATCTATGATCGTGATTATGATAAGGGTCACGATCCAACTATTAAAAGGTGTAACGATCACTATAAATCACAACAACTAGTTTTGTTGGACATTACAATTTTTATGGGTATCGTCACAACCGTAAGCCACTAAAATCCTACAAAAAGTTGAATGAACATTAAATGAGCACAATGAAGGTTGAGAACAAAGTTAAGGCTTCCCAACAGAAATTTATTGATCTCATACTATAAATACTTCACCTGGAAGCCCATTTAAGAAGTTAGATAATTTTATTGAGGAAATTCTTCTTAAAAATTGATTGTTCATTAAAAGCTCTTACTGTATATTCACTAACTCAATTAAATGTTTATTGTGTGCTAGTTTTAGGTTCTTCTTTATCTCTTTTCTTGGATTATTAAAGATAGTCAAGAACTAATTCTAGTGGATTTGGTTTAAGTGTGAGCCATGAAACACTTGGGAATTTGGGTTATTGTTAAAGTTAAGCTAAGAAAAGCTTAATTGTAATAGGTTTGAGTTGAGCCTCAAAAACTCAATTTGTAATCATTCTAAGAGAATAATAGCTTGGTTGTGGATTTGCTAAATCCTAACATGGGGATGAGTTAGGTGGAGACGTAGAATTGATTATAATTCGAACTCCTTAAATTCATTATCTTGGTTTTTCTTATGTTTTGATCTCAAATTCCTTAATTCTTAATTTTTCCTTAATATTCTTTAAAAAAAATTTGCACTATTCACCCCCCTTACTTAGAGCCTTTTTTAGGAACCATTTGACATTGCTGAAATAATTCATGGGGAGATTTCATCTCTAGTGCAAAATTGGAGCAAATAGGACTTACCTTTAATTGAATCCTACCATACATTCAAGTACCAAGAAGTCGATGAGCCTAATCATCCTTTCCACTCTTCCTCATCATGTTTATCATCTCAAGCAACTCTATCAAGATTAATAACATAATGGCCCCAATGTATGTTCTTTCTTGAGGTTGTTCTTATGATCTTATAACAATTTATACTTCGTTGCCATATCCAAAACCTTAATTTATAGACTAAAAGTATTATAGGCATTTTTGGGGGTAAACCATATGAGAGGGATTATTTAGTTTGTGATTCATGTAAAGAAATGTACCATGTGCCTTGTATAGAACCTGTTGTAAAAGTGATTGCTTTTAAAACTCACTTGTGTATATATGTTGGCATATAAACTGAATCAATATATGAATTGAATTTGCTTATTTTAAGGTCATAATGGGTTATCAATTCTTATTTTATTGAGTTTTTATTGGATTTTGACTAAGTAATGAACTTCCAAGGATATAATGTATGGCATAAGTGAGCTTATTAAATGAAAGTTCCATGGTTATGTTCATTGGTTTATGAATTTCATTTAACTACCCCTAATCAGGTGTAAATGGTGTTTTATCTCATTTTTGGCACATATACATATCTTTTGTCCAATTAGAACAATTTATATTCTCGTGAAGGAAAAATGGACATCTTTTCTCATTAGAATGGTAGTTTTCAAGTAGAAATTAGCTCATATATATAACTTATTCTTAATTTTTTGTCTAAAATTTGTTGGCAAATTTATCTTGGTGACTATGTGTGCTTGCTTTGCCACTTCGACCACATTACTTGGCAAATTTCTTTTAGTTTGCTCTAGGATTCATAAGTAAAAATTTGATTTTACATAATATTATACATTTAATTTGACCTTTTTTTCCTTGACTTTGATATACTCATCATTTACCCCTCTTGTGGTTATAGTTACTGCAATTTATATAGGGTATCGGTATGTGGTTGACAAGGACAACTTTCTATTTGTATATAGAGTCTATGGGTTTCCTACTAGCAATGATGGAAAGTTGATGGATGATTGTATATAAAGCAATTCTGTGTTGATTTATTCCTCTTGTCAATACTTTTGTGTTTTTCGGTCCAAGGAGATTCCACAAAGTTGCGAGCCATTTTTACACTTAAATTGTTAATAATGTATAAATTATTACCTTTTGATAATGATGGTTTTGTATCGGCTCTTTTAAAGGCATCCAAGCAATTAACAGTATTATAAATGAGCCCACTAATTTTGTGGTTTTCTCACACCCTATGTTTCAATGGGATACTGTCATACATTGAATTTTGACTGTCCCTAAAAAGGTCCAATGATGAAAACATCTCTCTGAATATGACAAGTATTTATTCATTCGTACCGCCTATAAAGTGTGTTGATAATCAGAAAAGCCTGAACCGAGCAAAATCAACCTCTGAATCATTAAGTTTCACCTCGATTTCATGAACTACAAATAATTGGAGTGGTAAGTCACTCATTTTAAACAAACGTTACTCAAAATGAGCAACTCATCAGATCAGTGTTCGACTCATGAGATCGGAGTTCAACTTCATGAAAATCAAAAGTCGATTTTGATGAAATCAACCTTGGAAATGCGTCTGTAAGCCCTTACAACTTCTGAAAGTGACCCCGGAATAGTGCGCATAACCCCGAGAAGTAGCGTATGAGCGAATTTGTAGTGATTATTCCCAAACATATTTTGCTCATGCGTGAAAATGGAAGCCAATTTTGATAAAATGAACCTTGGAAACACGTCCAGAAGGTCCAAAAACCCCAAAAACACCCCTAAAATAGCACGATCGGAGCCCGGGAAGGCCGCGTGACGCATGCATGAGCGTGTGATCATGCGGTCGAATGAGTGATCACGTGCTAGAACGTGTGATCATGTGCCCCAGGGCTATGATCACGCGTCCTTGGGCGTGATCACGCCTTCTAAGGGTGTGATCACGTGCGTTTTCACTATTTTTTCACACATTTTTTGGCACATTTCCCTATAAATAGGGGTCTCTACCCCCATTTTGGCAACGACCAAAGCCAAGGCAAGGGCTAGAGGGAAAAAGAGGCAAGAGCCATACACACGTTGAAACACTGTCAAATTGAAGGCTTAGGAGCCCCAATCCACACACCTTTAGCCCACTTTCTACATTTTTCGTAGGATTTTTTTTAGACCACTTTTGCACCAAACCCACCCACATCTTTGTCAAAGCACGCTTCAAAGGTATACGAATTTGCATTACACACGTCATTTTCAACCTTTCAACGAGGAAAGCTTGAAAATCTCTTGGAGCTAAAGCTTTAAAAACACAAAACAAGCTCACTCGAATCTGAGGACTAAATAATAATTTTTGCACGTTTATTTTACTGTATTGCATTTTATTTTATCACTGCCAACAGTTGAGAAATTGTTGTAATTGAGTGATGAGACTGGCAAATTGCATGCTAATTGAATAATCTCTACCTTATTTTGCTCATAATTAACTGTCATTTTGCATCAATATGCATTCAATAAACACGATAGGTCCTTGTTCAAGCTAAAGCTTCAATATCGCGGTCTAATGATGTAATCATCACTATTTACTGTCCATCTTATCATTTAGAAATGCTTTATGATAATTCCTGCTAAAGCATAAACTACGTGCATTTGTTTAATCATTCATGATGCACCAATCATCTTTATTGTGCCTATATGTTGTCCAAGTGGATGACTAGATGGAATCGCACATAGTTGTGTTAACCTCTATTTTGCAGGTGTATTCTAGATTAGGACTAGATTTACATTTCTGCACATTTTCTCTTTCATATGTATTTACTAGGAAAGCCTTGCAAATAATTATGCTAAATTTCTCATACTTTCCGTTATTATCAACATGCTTGTGTGAATGCATATATATCAACTGTTAGTACCGAAACTAGGGTGCTGCAGTAGTCACATATTGAGTATTAAAATGAGAAATAGTCAAAAAGTAGATGAGATCTCCCGGGCTTAGAATCTCTGCTGGGGACGATACTCGTTGAGTGACTCGATGTCGTTCCTTTCATCTTTTCCTAGATTTCTAAAAACCAGGTGGCAACTCCAAACAAAAAAGTGTCTCGCATCCCTCTAAGACCAAACATTTGTCCCTGTCCCGTAAACGGAATGGATGTCCCATTCGACAAAGTTGTCATGTCCCTTGGAATTTATAAACCCTCAGGTCGCTCATAGTGGTGACTCCACTGGGGACTCTGGTTAGAGAGATTAATTCTAAAATGACTATTTCCCATTACTTAATACTCAATCATGTAGAGCCCTCCACCACTGCATTTGCACTACACAATCACACGTGCACCCTTGGTCCCTATCAGCCGACAATGATGGAAAGTGATCCACTATGGTTCCACACGAGTCATAGGGTGACCGATTCAAATTTGACACCTTTGGCCTTTACACGCCAGACTCATCTGACCAGAGTCTGTGACCCAAGTCCTTAAGGGGGGTGACCCGAGTTATCAAAAGAATGCTAGACTCACTGACCGGAGTCCGTAACCCTAGTCATGGAGGGACATTCTCACTAAAGGAGCCCTTAGCCTTATACCCTCGACTCAGCCCATGTAAATAAACCAATAGAAATCTCCACTAGGATCCCACCAATCTTTGCATACTAGCCCTGATGTTGTTCGTTTGACCTGACATTCACAAATGCTATGACACTTCTAGTTTCCATCATCGGTTGACATCATTACGTTCGTTCTCATAGACTGCTCACACTTAGACTGTGTGATCCTTGTTTACCTTGCATAAGCCCGATGTGCAAGGAATGATAAGAATCATTCACCTCAGTATGAATAGCCTGTAAGAACTTGCGAATGGTGACATCTTTCTATGACGGAACCTACGAGCATCGTCTATTTGTCCTTATCAGATCAAATAGATGGGTCAGGAATTCGACTAGATTGTAGACATTTATGTTGAAAGAATCAAATCATAAACTATCAAATAATACTCTCATGCCTCTTGGTAAACGCATCGAATATCGATGTGGGGACATGAAATTGGACCCCTCTTGTTGACTATAGCCCCTACACACGTGGGCGTATAAGGACTATAAACACCATTTGTGACCCAACGACTGGTCCTCACATTGATATTATATGCTTACCTTAAATGCATTTGAGCATCGTTCCTTAGTTTACCTCCTGATTCTTATAAAAACAAATCAAAACAGCCTAGTCTGATAACAGAACCATAGTCCCCAGTACCCACATAGGAAAGAGATTTAATAACCTCGTGGAGCAATAAGGTTGGAAGCGAGAGCTTGCTTGTGATTGGTTTGTTCCTTGTGTAGGAAAGTTAACGATCTCTTACATAATCATGCAAACATGACATACACATAGACAACATATACTAACCACGTCTTTTTACAGCCATCTGTATCCATTATAATAAGACTATGCATGAGCACATCATGCATACATGCTAATCATATTCTTTTGTAGGCACATATAATGCATGCATCATTCATCATTTGTTTATTCCATCTCACTAATGTGCAATAAACGAGATCTCAACATGGGTGATTTAGAAGACACTTAATGTCTATAATTCGAGGATAAATTGAAAGAGAGGATTCGGAAATTACTTACTGATGGCCCATAGAAGAAATCCTCCAAGCCCAAATCAAAGCCACTAATGTTCAAAAAAGAAACTCCCAAGAGGGAAACCATGCTGCTACTCCCATAAACGAAGCATCTGCATCTATCCACCTGCGAGCAGACAGAAGAAAGGGTGTCCTTCATACTCCTATACATATTGAAGATGATGATGAGCATTATCGTACCTTTAAAACACCATAGCAACAAGCTGCTAAGATTGCTGACTTGACTAAACCTGAATCAATAGGAGAGGTCAAACTACTAGCCAACAGGATGGCTCAGCTAGAATTTGCCTTCAAGGATAAGGGGCTTCATGAGTCCAAAAGCTTCACTGATTTAGCTCTGTTTAAAGATGAACCACTTCTTGATGATTTCAAATTGCTAAACTTTGCCAAGTTTGACAGAACTGGGGACCCAAGGGTTCATTTGAGGCAGTACACCACCTTCATGGCCGCTACAAACCTTACAGAAACACAGATTGTCCGATTCTTTTTCACATCACTAGAAGAGGGACCAAGAGCATGGTTCTTTGACCTTGAGGATGAAATCAAGAATGATTGGTTTCTGTTAACTCAAAAATTTATTAAGAAATATGAATACAATATTCAATTGGACATAACTCACAGATATCTGGAAACTACAAAACAGAAGCCTGGTGAATCTTTCTCTGAATATGTTGCAAGATGACGAGCTAAAGTTGTTAAAATGAGAAACCATCCTCTGGAGGATGAGCAGATAGAATTGATAATCAAGGGATCACTTCCCTATTTCAGGAAACAGATGATCTTTGCCCACTACCCTGACTTCCCAGCACTTTATCAAGCTGGAATCAGAATAGAAGATGAAGAAACCCAATAACCCAGAAACACTTTCCGCCGAAACACTCAAACCAGCACCTAAAACCAAAATACCTTTACAAGAACTGCCGAGATAAACCAAGTTCAACCAAATATTTTCAATCCACCATCTGTTAATGTCATTAACAAACCACCTAGAAGATTTTCCAACTTAAACCTCCCATTATCCGAGGTCTTCCAAAGACTCCAGTAAAAGAACCTCTTACAACCAAGAGAACCAAAACCACTACCAAATCCTGTACCTCCTCAGATTGACCAGAACCTATTCTACCACTTCCACCAAATGCCCAGCCATACCACTGACACTTGCAGAATTCTAAAAAATACAATCTAACACCTCATCGACTCAGGAAAGATCGATGATCCTGAAAGAAGACCTAATGTCAAAACCAACCCCCTTCCAAATTATTGAGCCATGCCTCTACCAACAGCCAACACCATCTCATCTGGCTTACCCTAAATCTTTACTAAATAATCAATCCAAGCCATCCAAGAAACTTCTGAAGAATAAAAAGCCAGAGCAGAAAAAGAATTTTTAATGATCTCAGAAGATGAACTCCTAAGTCTTATTTTTGACTGTTATCACTCCAGTGAAGATGAATGGGACCCTTCAACATTCGAATATATTTCAATACCCCGAGCATTCACTCCTCACTTGATGATGCAATGGAGAGCTAGAGATGTGGCTTTTCCCATTAATGGTGAACTAATTGACTTCCCTTATCCGTATGAAGCAAACAAAAGCCTCAAAGTTGAGCAAAACAAACCCGAAGTGTGGGATCTACTAGGCCAGCCATATGGAAAATTTGACTACAAAGTTAAGTACAATGCACCTTCAATAGCTCATGTCCTTTTAGAGGATATAGTGCCCTCAGGATGGGGAAAAGAGTTTGATAAGGAAGATAGAAGGATCACAACCGTCTAGTCTCCAAATCTACAAGTCATGGGAATTGACATTTGGTATGACTCTGATCAAGAAGATAAAAAAGGCATGAAGACCTAGGAACTTGATGACTCTGAGATTAGTGTTTGGAACAAGGGCAATAATGTAAAAGCAACCAGTCAAGAGACACCATATAGCAAGAAGTAGATAGCTAAAAGGCCTCTACCCTCAGTTACTCGTGTAACTCACAGCGGAAGGGTCTATTAACCCCCTGAGAAGGAAAAAGATGTCTCCAAGGGGAAAGAAATGTCAAGTGATATGGCTCCAACTAAAGAAGAAGATGATCAGGTACTTAAGCAGCTTAAGAAAAGCAAAAGCCAATATTTACGATTTGCTCATGGCCTCTAAGAAGCATAGAGATGCTCTAGTCAAGGCTCTTAATGATGCAAAGATCACCACCGATGCCTCACTTTGTGAAATGATAGCTTCTTTAATGAAAGCCCTTGCTAATGCAATCACCTTCTCAGATGAAGATGTACCTCCTAAAGGAAGGGTCTATAATCATCCTTTATTCATACAAGCAATAGTCAAATCTAAGAAGACCTCATGTGTCATGGTGGATGATGGATCTGCCATCAATGTTTGCCCCCTGAGGCTACTACTCAAATTCGAAATGAATGTTGAAGACCTAGAGGAATCTAACGTGATTATCCGAGCCTATGATGACTCTAAGAAGCTAGTCGTAGGGACCTTCAAAGCAGTAGTCACTGCAGGAGATATCAAATCAGTAGCAAAGTTAATTATTCTAAACATTCCTCTAACCTTCTCCCTGCTATTAGGGAGGCCATGGTTCCATCCATTAGCAGGCATACCTTCTACCATACACCAGAAGATCAAATTCCTACTCAAAGACAAAGTTGTCACCATTCTAGCTAAAACCAATAACATCATCGCTTGCTTGAACATAGTGCCACCAGACTTCCAGATCTCTATAATCCACGAGGATTGGGTCGACCCAAAGGTTGCTATAATGATGAAAAAGATGTAATACCTAACCAGAACTAGATTAGGTCAAAGGTACACTGGGATCATAGAATTCCCTGATTTCTAAGGATAACCCAGCAACTATGGCTTAGGGTATGATCCTGAGAAGGACACTGGAACTAAGAAGTCCACCTCTTTTATTCCAAAAGGATCAACTGAGGTCTACCAGGGATAAACCGAGAAGTGGGAAAAGGAAGGGGTTGAGAAACCTGGCTTTAAAATCTTCAAAGATGTTATTGACTCTGTTAAAGGAAAATGCCTGCCAGAAGATATCACTGAGATTGATGTTGATGAGCTGATAAAGAATCTAAGATTAGAATCTGAGACTGAGACCCTTAACTGTGAGGAAGTTGCTGCCATCCTCAAATCAAGCATTGATGACATTCTATTTAAAGATACTGGATATGATCTTTTTACTTTTCCTTTATTTGAAACTGATGATGTAATGAACTTTAAAGTTGATGCAATGAAATCAAATTTTGCTTACTTGTTCGATGTCTTTTTTTATGGTAGTGTGCATTGCATTGATCAAGACACTTGCATATTTGACATTCATTCCATATGTACTGAACCATTTAACATTGGCATAGAAAATGAACCATATATTTTGTATATTTCGAAAGATATTACCCCTGAAGAGAGGAGAGAAATTGAAAAAATATTAATAAAATATTCAAAAGTATTTACTTGGACATACAAAGACATGCTTGGCATCGATAGAGACATCACTCTACACTACATCCCCACCAAAGAAGGGTGTAAACTAGTAAAGCAGAAGCTGAGAAGACTCAGACCAGAGTGGGCCAATTGGTAAAAGAAGACATCAAAAAGCAGATCGAGGCTAAATTCCTAGAGGTGGTAGACTATCCAGAATGGTTAGCAAATATCATGCTAGTGCCAAAGAAAGACAGAAGGGTCAGAATTTGTGTCGACTACAGAGATCTAAACAAAGCATGCCCAAAGGATGACTTCTATTTGCCTCACATAGATGTGTTGATAGACAACGCTGCCTCCTGTGCAATGTATTCCTTCATGGATGGGTTTTTTAGATTAATCAGATTTTGAAGGCCATCATCAACAAAGCAAAGACGTCCTTCATTACAGAATGGGGTACTTACTGCTACAGGGTAATGCCCTTTGACCTGAAAATGCAGGTGCAACCTACCAAAGAATGGCAACAACCATGTTTCATAACATGATACACAAAGAAGTCGAGGTGTACATAGATGACATGATGGTTAAATCAGAAACTAGAGAGGGGCACCTAGCTGCTCTTGAGAAATTCCTCAGAAGGGTTGAAAAGTATAGCCTCAGGCTTAATCCTATGAAATGCGTATTTGGGGTAACTTCAGGCATGATACTGGGGTATATTGTCAGCTAGAATGGAATCGAAGTGGATCCAGATAAAGCAAAAGCAATCAGGGAAATGCCAATGCCAAAAATAGAGAAAGAAATAAGAGGGTTTATAGGGAAGCTATAGTTCATAAGCAGATTTATCACCAAGTTAACAGTAGTTTGCCTATCTTCAAGCTACTCAGAAAAGATTAGCCAGTTATATGGAATGAACAGTGTCAGCTAGCATTCAATAAGATCATAAACTACCTAGCCAACCCACCGGTTCTAAAACCACCCAAGTCTAGGTTGCCATTAACCTTGTACCAAGCCATTGAAGGGAATGCAATCGGTGCAATGCTAGCTTAAGAGGGACAAAGGAAAGCAGAACATACAGTCTACTACCTGAGCAAGAAAATGCTGCCTTATGAGGAAAAGTATAGTCAAGTTGAACAAATATGTCTAGCAATGGTATGGGCAATGAAGAAGCTTAGACAGTACTTTCAATCAAACAAGATTCAAGCTGTGTCCAAAATGGATCCTATGAAGCATCTCTACGAAGCTCCATCCCTAGTAGGAAAACTCACCCAGTGGTTCGTTCTACTTACAAAATTTGATGTGCAGTATCTGACTAAGAAGATAATGAAAGGAAGAGCAGTCGTAGAATTCTTAACCCTATTCCAGATTCAGAAGAAATTCAACTAGACTTCCCATATGACTCAGCATGACCATCAAAGTGCAAGGATGGCGAATGTACTTCTACAGAGCAGTCAACCAATTCAGAGCAGGAGTCAGGATCATACTCCTAACACCAGAAGGTGAAGTGGTGCCAATCGCTAAGAAGCTAGCATTCAAAGTTATGAGCAATGAGGCAAAATATGAAGCATGTGCACTTGGCATGGAAGCTTTGATAACTTTGGGAGTGACGGAAGTTGAAATATTTAGGGACTCCATATTGGTAATCAATCAAACAATAAAAGAATGGGAACTGAAAGAACAACACTTGAGGCTATACCTAAGCCATCTACAGCAGCTCACCTTATCTTTCCAAAAATGTAAATTCATCCATCTCCCTAGAAACCACAACCAAATGGCAAACACACTCGCTTCCTTAGTATCGGTATAGGAAGGACCAGGCAAAATGCCCATAAAGCCTCTAATTCTACTCAAATCAGAACAACCTAGCCACAAATGCCTCAGAATAGCAGAAACAAAAGCAGACAACAAACCTTGGTTTTACGATATATAACAATATCTCACAAAGAGAATTTACCCTGAGAAGGCAGTCATCCGGCAATTGGCATCAAAATTCGCATCACACCAGGGTGTATTATATAGAAGAACTTCAGACAGGATACAACTCAAATGTCTGGATGAGATAAAAGCTGCTAGAGCAATGGAAAAAGTACACGAGGGTGTCTGTGGCCCGCACATGAATGGCATCATTCTAGCTAAGAAGTTAATGAGACAAGGGTTTTTTTGGATGAAGATAATGGAAGACTGCATCAGATTCGTAAGAAGGTGCCACAAGTGCCAAATTCACGGGGACATCAGTTATCTTCCCCCAATAGAGCTGCACTTTATCTCTTCTCCATGGCCTTTCTCAGCATGGGTTAGACATAATCGGAGAAATCCACTCGACGGCCTCGAATGGACACAGGTTTATCCTAGTAGCAATTGACTACTTCACAAAATGGGTTAAAGTAGAATCATATGCAAAATTGGGGGCAAAACAAGTGGCAAGGTTCATCAGGAAGAACCTATTCTGCCGATATGGGATTCCCCATCACATAGTTTCAGATAATGGTGTTCAGTTCCAAGGGGAAGTGAAGGAATTACTAAGGAGTTATAAAGTGGAACAGCACAAATCCTCACCTTACCGACCACAACCAAATGGAGCAATCGAAGCTGCAAACCAAAACATCAAAAAGATCTTGTCAAAGATGACTCAAACCTACCGTGATTGGGCAAATAGACTACCATATGCATTGTGGGGATACATAACAACAGTTAGAATTTCAACAGGAGCCACTCATTTCTCACTAGTATATGGATCTAGAGCAGTACTCCCAGTCAAAATAAAAATCAAATTGCTATGAATAGCAATTGAATCTGAACTGCCTGAAGCATAATGGGCTCAGCAAAGGCATGATAGCCTCACTACTTTAGACAGTTAGAGACTCAAAGCACTGTATCATACGCAGCTATATCAAGCTCGACTTGCTAGAGCCTTCAACAAGAAAGTAAGACACAAGGGTGTGAAAGTAAGAGATTGGGTGCTAAAGTAAACCAAATAAAATGTCTTAGACCTCAGAGGGAAGTTTAGGCCGAACTAGGAAGACCCATATCTGGTCAAAACGGTTCTATCAAGAGGAGCAGTCAAGCTGATGAATTCTGAAGGAAATGAGTTCTCTGAGCCTACCAACATAGACCGCTTAAAGAAGTATAGGTCTAGAGTAAATATAAAAAAAGAAAAAAAAGAGACCTCACTGAGTTGAAAACCAAAAAAAGGCAGCTCAGGCAAAAATTGGGGCAACCGAGAGAAAATACTTAGTTAGAAAACCTAAAGAGGCTGACTAAGGACAGGGGTGTCATTAATTCAAAATTTGCATAAATGCAATTGTGCTCTTCTTAAATATATTCAGTAAATATGTGAATGCTTATCAAGTCATGTAAGTACATTTGAGAAAATGCAATACATCATTATCATCTGAATTCATCGAGTATGCTAAGTACAATTTGCATATTTTCATTACATACTTTGCAGTTCTAACTTGTTTCATCATTTCTCCTCCATATTGCCAGCCACTATCGTCGAACCTTAAAAAAAAGCCTAGCTAGGTGCGAAGAGCTCTGAAAAGAGACACTCTAGGAAAAAGAGGGAAAAAGAAAAAAATACTCAAATAGGCGCGAAGAGCTCTGAAAAGAGACACCCTATGCAAAAGAGGGAAAAATAAAATAAAGAGGTTGACGAAGCAGAATAATAAGACAGAATAGTCATAGATACATGAACAAATATCATAATTAAGAACACACAAGTCAGTCAATCTAGAATACAACACCGACAACCATCAGTACAGAATACAACATATGGGACAAATGCCTAAATACAACACTGGACAAGCACAACCAAAAGCCTATACTTAGCCTCCTAACAAATACATTGGCTATGGGTGCCATCAAAAGCAAGAGCTGAATCCACTCAGGCATCCCCATCATCTGAGCCAGCCCCCGTATCCTCTGCCTACCCATATGGAAGGCCACCAGTTGCACGTGAAGATGATCAATCTGCTCACGATAAGACGCTTGCTCCCTCTCCCACTCATGACTAGCGTGATTATACTCATTCTGCATTAGACAAACATCATAAATCACATTTCATACATTCATAAAACACATGCATAAAATAGGTACAAATTAATAAAAGAAGAAAGCAGTATGCTCTGTGCACTAGTAAACTCCATAAAGTACTCCTGCGCGTTGATCGTAGCAGTATACCAAGACTGAGTGGTGGAAATAGGCATCTGTAAAGAAAAAGAAATCAGATAACGAACAAAGCAAAGAAAGGAGAGAAACCTTACAGAATCAAGAAACTAACATGAGTGGCATCTGCAAGCACTACACCCGACAACGGTGTACCCCTTCTAGGAATAGGGAAACGAGCTCCCGCTCCCATAACAGTCAGCCTATACAACTTTAGAAGCAGTACACTCATAAAATCACTAAGAACGGCACTGCTAGGTCCCACACCACTGGCATGTGTCATCCTGTCGGTCCCAAGGCCACTCTCATCTTCAAAATGAGAGGAATCTGATTTCCTTCAACGACGTCCAAAATTTTGCAGATAAACTCTCATAGCTCATGTCATTTACCATTTAATACTAACAAAGTTTGTTATATGCTTACATGAAAATAGGAAAAGCACAGCTCAAAAGCGTACCAAGTCAGAGGACGCTACGCTGGAAGTAAAACGACCCTGGGATGACTGCGAAGTTTTAGCTCTAGAGCCCGAAGGCTATAAAGGATCCACTTGAGGAGGTGGAGGAGGAACAAACTCACTAGCCATAATATCAATCAACTGTGGCACCAGAGACATCATATAAGAGAAATGAGCTCCCTCCAAGAAATCCTCAAAGGGATACCCTCTCTCAGCCTTGTCAAGCTCCTTTCCAATGAGCTCTCGACCCCAAAATATATCCCCAGGGGGAGCAACAGGAACTCTCCTCATAAAGGGTCCATCCCACCAGTAATAGACTCGCTCACACAGATACCACACCTTATCAATAAGACCGGGCAATAAAACCCTCCTCTGTGTTTGGCGCCAAGCCACTCCCATCTCGATCGACCAGTCCTGTCGCTCCATCCACTAGTACGGATGAATCTACCCGAGAAACTCATAAGAGAAAGAATTATCAAAAAATAAACAAAGCAAAGATAAAATGCACTATACCTGATCGTAGGCCAATCTACTCAAGAGACCCCTCGCTTCTACTGGACTCTCAATCAAACCGGAAGTCCTCTTAATCCATCGTGGAAGATGGGGAAAGCTATTATCAGATGAACGCTCAGTAATGGGATGAGGAAATAGTCTAAACTTGTAAGCCCAAACCTGTCAAGAAGAAAGGAGTCAGAATAATCAAAAACAGAATAACCCAAAAGCAAGAGACCACACTCACATCCAACAAGAACAAACAGCTATAAACGCAAGAGCGTCCTCTACAAGCGCATCCAAACTAGAATACATGTGGGCAAAAGCAGTTGTGCCCCAACTGTACTTCGGCAGATCCCTTAAGTTCCGCTGGATGGGTAACAACTGCAGGAAGCCAGTGCAAGCTTTCGGGAAGATAACATCACTCAGAAGGTAGAATAAGAAACACCTAGCCAACTGCTCAGAATTAACATGACCAGCGTCATGCTCCAACCTCAACTTCTCTACAAGCTGCATATACCGGATCAAAGTGGAGCAGCCAGACTTCACCGAACAGATCCCTCAAACATTTATTCCTCGTGACGGTAGAACTACATGCCTCACTGCTAAAAGGGATAGGCTCCCCGAAAAAACTCAGCCTTGTGATGGCTGCAAAGTCAAGTGAAAGAATAGTCATCTCCTCGAAAGGCAAATGGAACGTGTGGGTAGTATCCATCCATCGCTCAATAAGAGCGTACATCGCAGCCAGAGCTATAAACTATAACTAGAGCTAGACTACAGCAAGTGCTAATATCAAACAGCAAGAGCTAAAATCACAGCAAGAGTTAGACTACAACAAGTGCTAATATCAAACTTCAAGAGCTAAACCACAGCTAGAGCTACACTACGACAAGAGCTAAATCACAGTAAAAGCTATAAACTACAACTAAAGCTACAGACATCACAGTAAGAGCTACACTACAACAAGAGCTACACTATAGTAAGAGCTACCTCACAGCTAAAGCTACAGTCACCACAACTAGAGCTACATCATAACTAAAGCTACAATACAGTAAGAGCTACATCACATCTAGAGCTACACTACGACAAGAGCTAAACCACATCTAGAGCTACACTACAGCAAGAGCTACACCACAGCAAGAGCTACACTACAGCAAGAGCTACCTCACAGCTAGAGCTACAGTCACCATAGCTAGAGCTACATCATAGCTAGAGATACACTACAGCAAGAGCTAAATTATAGCTAGTGCTACAGACATCACAGTAAGAGCTACACTATAGCTAGAGCTACACCACATCAAGAGCTAAAATCACAGCAAGAGCTATAAACTATGGCTAGAGCTACACTACAGCAAGAGCTTAGCACTGTTGTAAGTTTCACACCAGAACATGTATTTTTTTTATTTTCCATTACATCTGTCTTGGAAATTAAAGCTACTCTTTATACTGAGATTTTTCTTTTTTCAATTAGTTAGCAGCTTTACACTTTGCCCCCATTCTTGAAACTCCTATCTATTTCGAAGAAGCCCAGGACGACCTTTAGGTATACCTTATTGTATTTGGCTATTTATTGCTCTTTCATTTTTCTAACACTTTATTTTATAAGTAATCAAACTCAAAATTATTAAGGATATCCAAATAGGTCCTTGTCCTGCCAACCTTGATATTAGGTAAATATTTCTTCACCTCTTTATCCATTCAACCTTCTTTTCTTTCATTTCTTATCTAAGCTATAAATTTTAGGTACCTTTCATATAAAAGGAAGAATGGCATTCCACTTACCCTGCTACCTCACCCCTCTTATTCAATTCCCAAGGAAGGTCCTCCACTCCCATACCTTGGGTCCTTAGCCAATGATTTTATTTTCCTGAAAGATTGTAAGGCTGCTCCATCTCACCCAAAATCTTAGGTACGACCTTGCAAGGATTGGAACAGAAGGCTAGAAAAGCTAAACCCTGAATGTAGTACTTTATAGGATCAGCTTGGCATTTCCCAGTTTATCCAAATGACAATAAAGCCCATCACATACCAGCCGTCTCTTATCTCAGTTGCGTTAAGGTTCTGGTCTCCTACCTGCAATTATTTTGTCTTTCCTTTTAGTCATATGACCATCACTTTGTTAAACATTTTTATGATGACCGGACTACCCATCCTAGGAGATGACACTGTTTGTCTACTTGATGAATCTAGCTATATAGAAACAAATGTCTCTTCTAGGACATTCAACTCTTACCCCAAGGTTATTTCCTATTATTTGCCTTTATTTGATCCACCATATGTCGAGGAACATATTGCCTTCCTCTAGATCCTAGTTTGCAAGTATATTTTATGTCCTTCATCAACTAGACCTAGTGTTGAATACCTTCCACTGGCCAAGGCATTAGCACATGGAGCTCATCTAGCTTTGGGGTGTATCTTTCTTGGTAGTCTGTATTCTAATTTGAGGAAGAAAGTCAGTAGAGAGCCTTTTTATTATCTGGGTGGGGGTGTCTAGTTCTTATAGTGTTGACTCCTAGCTTACTTTCTTGAATTTAATAATGATTTGTTAGCTTCTACTATTTTACCCCATACTAACAACAGTGGTACCCTTATTTCTTCTGTATACACTAGAAATATGAAAGGCTTCTTTCTTTTGTCATGAAATCAAAGAATAGAGACAGAAGCAAATTGTATATTTTTGAAAGTCCAATTGATAGGCCTAGGTGGCTTAATCACTTTGTGAAATTTTCATATTTGATCTATAGATAGATCTTTTGCAGAGTGACCTCCCCTAGGCCTTTCATCCTTGGTGGCAAGAATGGATTTTGTAAAGATAGTGGCCTACCTTTTACTTCTCTTTCTTTTGAGTTCTACTTGCCATTCTTATGCAGTCACCAATTTGGACTAGAACCCTGCATTCCTCCTTTTTTCCTAGATTCTCATATCATCCCTCCTTTTAGAGTAGACCCTTATTCCTGTTCTAAAGAGGTAGTAGCAAACATCCAGAAAGAATTAAGACTCCTTACATATTGTAGTACCACCATGGATTATAATGATGCTAATAATTATCAGAAATGGTGGGAAGATAGATACAAAGAGTTGATCATGTCTGTCCTAATGAGGACATAGGTAAGTAACTCTATTTTGTTTTATTTTGCTCTCATTTAGTATCATACTAACCTTCATCTTTTTTGCAACTACTATTACCCAAGGAAAAAGCAAGTAAGTTCAAGAAAGTTCTAAAAAGAGAAAGGCAGTTGTGCCACCTCCTTCACCAAGTCGCAAGTCTTCCAGATCAAGTGCCTTGCACCCTTTCTAAACGCAAAAACAAAGCAAAAATTGTGATTGAAGAAATAAAAGATGATGATGATGAGAGTGATAATTTAATTCTTAGCTCTAGTAAGTTCTCATCTTTTATTATTATTTCCTATAAACCTCATTTATCTTTGAAAAAATAGCTGACACCCATGAAGATGAGGCTCCTTAAGACCTACTCTCTCCTACATGATCTTCTTTTACTAAGGAGACTACCTCTTTCTGCATGCAACAAACTGCTCCTAGTAAGGAATGAGTCAAAGCTGCCTCACCTGCCCTAGCTTCTATTCACATTCCATCTCCTCCAGCTTAGGTTTTAATTCTGCTTTTCTTTTCTTTGATCCTTTTAGATTTTAATTAGCTTTTGCTAACTATTTTAATTATTTCAAGCAAGATCCTGAGACTTAGTGTTCCATTCCTAATGAGGATATTTCTTTAGATTTGAGCTTCACGGACACCTCTTTTACTGAGCATAGTTATAACACTGACTCTTCTTCAAAGAGTCATTGAAGTTAATAATCAACTTGGAGATTGGATCACTAAGAGAGACTAAAAAGTCTGGCATGTTATCAAATCTTAGCATTTTGGAGAATAGCACTAAGTCTCTAGCCATTTCTTCTTTGAAAGAGCAAATTACTTGGAGTTTCTCTCATTTGGATGACGTTAGTACCAGTTAACTCAATGCTTCTAAGAATTTGAGTTCTTTTCATCAGCAAAAATTAAAATTCCAAACTTAACAATAAAATATAAAAGAGATGAAGAATAAGGAGAGTGAAGCAAAAACCTCTTTTGACAAATTGGTTTCAGAGATAGATGACTTGGAGCAAGATTATTCATTCTAAAGGCTGGGAAGATAGAGATGCTTAAGAAGAGTAAGAACATGGCAGCAGAATATCAACAAGCCATCTCTCAGGCTAAAGAAATAAGAAAAGCACTAGCTGATAAAAAAGAAGTTATTCTTGAGTAGAAGAAATAAGAACAAGAAGCCCTCTCCATCAGGAAAAGTGTTTATAGATCTAGGATACTTTTAGAGAGTTTGACTTTGATGCTTCCTAATGTTGTGACTTGGACTTCATTTACTTTATAACTTGTGTATTTTGATGATAGCTTGGACTTAGGCTCTGGATATTCTATGACTTTAGCACCTTTGAGTATTTTTCATGGCTTATTATCCTATAATGGATGCTTGGAGATTATTAGTGAATGAATTATTCTAGATATATTTGCTTTGCTGAATTTGTGCATTTCAGATAACAATTCACACACTTAACACCACATCCATTCATTGTATTTCAAAAGGCTCAATTTTCAGTAGAAATGCTGTCAAAATTTTATCACTTTACTGATCACAGCACTATTTATAACAAACCTTACTGCCTAATTAAAATAAAAATGACACACAAAAATAAACAAACATTCTTTATTTGCTTATTTTAAAAAGATAGCTATACATGTCATCTTATATTCTAACCAAAACATAATAAAAATATCTCTAATATATTTAGGTGATCATTCTAGCCAAAGGCCATTACAAGAATTCTCAAGTTTCCTCTCTCATCTCCCACATAGTGGTAAAATATCTTTTTAAATAGCTAACATTGATGAACCTTTTATATGGAATCCCATCAAGGCTTGCCAACTCGTATGCATTGCCATCTAAAACTTGGTGAATTTTAAATGGACCCTCCCAATTGGGATACCATTTTCCAAGTTCTCTATCCTTAGTCCCAAGTGGCAAAATAACTTTCCAGACCAAATCACCTCCTTCAACTATTTTTGTTTTAATTCTTCTTTTTTTGTAGAATCTGGAAATTTCCTTCTTTTGAACTACCATACTAGTGAAAGCTCTCAATCTCTCTTCATCCACGTCTCCCAATTCCATCATCATAGCCTTATAGAATTTTGCTGGTGTCAGGTCATTTTATTTTGCAACTCTCAAAGAAGGAACAGACACTTCTAAGGGCAAAATAACATCATGCCCAAAGGTAAGAGCAAAAGGACTAGTACCAATAGCTTCCCTTTTTTAGGTCATGTATGCCCAGAGAGTTTCAGAAAAAATTATTGGCCAATCCTTTGGGTTATCTTCTAACATCTTTTCCAGTATGCTAATGATGATTTTATTGGAGGCCTCAACCTGATCATTAGCTTGAGCATAGTGTGGGGTTAAAGTCAAGTGCTTGATACCATAATCCTCCATGAAATATTTCATCTCATCACTAGTGAACATTGTTCTTTGGTATGTTGTGATAGTTTGGGGAATTCCTAACATGTGAATGATATGCTCTTTGATGACTTTCTTCATGGGGATTGCTTCCACCCATTTTGTAAACTAGTCAATGGCCACGATCATAAAGCTATGGCACTTAGAAGAAGCTGGATAAATTTTTTCAATAAGGTCTATAGCCTAGTCTCTAAATGGCCATGGTTTTACTACAAAATACAGGTCATCAGCTGGTACCCTTTGAATGCTTCCATGTTTTTGACACTGTTGACACCCTTTTGCATATATAATGTAATCTTTCAGAATTGAGGGCCAAAAATAATCATGCCTATGGATCAACCATCTCATTTTCCTTCCAGTTTAGTAAGCACCACCCACACCTTCATGCACCTGTTTTAGAATCTCTATGGTTTGAGGAAATGAAGGGCACCTGAAGAGCAATCCATTAAGAGTTTTTCTGAAAAGCTCATTCTCAATCAGGACCTAATTCAAAGACTGAGCTCTAACTCTGAATGGAACCTTCTTGGCAAGATTTTCTAAGTAACTCTTACTGTTAGTTTGTCAATCCACTGCCACATTCAAGTCATTATTGAAGGACTTAAATTGCAATCCTTTTTTAGGGATGGAAGGGTGAGCTCACAAAAATTAACTTATAAGTTAATTCTTCTGACATTCTTAAACTAGATCCAACTTGAGAAAGTTTATCAGCTTTCTAATTAAATTCTCTAGGTATATGCATATAAGACACATTTTCAAAAGAATCAACAAGTTGAATAATAGCAGTATAATAAAGTGCTAAAGACATGCTTGTGCATTTATACTCTCCTGTCAATTATTTAATTACAAGCTAAGAATCTCCAACTATTAATACCTCTTTAGCTCTAAGATCTTGGAGAATTTTAAGGCTTATGATTAGAGCCTCATACTCAGCTTGATTATTGGTGCACTCAAAGTCCAATGTGAAACTGAGGGATGTTTTTGTACCAGAAGGTGAAGTGATCACCACACTAGCCCCAATTGATATGTCTGTAGATGATCCATCAACCTTAACACCCATGGTTGAACATTGACTTCATATACCAAAAGATCTCCTTCCTCTACAGTTCCCTAGGTGGGGTGATCAACCAAAAAATCCATCAATGCTAGTCCTTTCACTGATTTTTAAGGATGATATACCAGTGAAAATTCAATCAAGCTTAGAAACCATTTCCCAATTTTACTTGACAAGACTGGTATGTTCAACATGTATTTCATTAAATCAATCTGTGAAGTGATGTATACTCTATGCTTCAAAAGATAATGTCTCAATTTAGTACAAGCAAAGTATAATGTCAGACATAATATTTCAATAAAAGAATATTTTACTTTAGTGGGAGTTAAAATTTTACTGAGATAGTATATAGCATGCTCATGTCCTAATACATTATTCTGAGCTAAAAGACACCCAATAGACTCATTTACGACTGAAATATACAATCTCAATGGTACTCCCTCTCTTGGGGGAACTAAAATAGGTGGCTTAGACAAATAATCTTTAATTTTATTAAAGGCACATTGATGCCTCTCTTCCCATTTAAATTCAGCTTCTTGCCTTAATTTAAGTAAATCAAAAAATTCTTTATTTTTCCAACAAGGTTAGAGATAAACCTCCTCAAATAATTGACTTGCCGTAAGAATTTTTGAAGCTCTTTTTTAGTCTGAGGTGACTTAACTTCAAGCACTGCCTTTGCTTTATTCTTGTCAATCTCAACCCCTCTTTGAAGCACAAGAAATCCTAGAAAGTTTCCAACTTGTACACTAAAAGCACATTTAAGAGGGTTAAGCTTTAAATGATACATTCTCATTCTTTCAAAGCTCTTTATTATATCAGAAATATGATCGGAGACCTTTTTAGATTTTACCACTATATCATCAATGTAAACCTCCATATGATGGCCAATCATGTCATGAAAAATAACATTCATGGTCGTTTAGTATGTAGCACCAATATGTTTTAAACCAAAGGGCATGACTTATCATTCAAATGTTCCTATTTCTCCTAGACACCTGAATGTAGTCTTAGACACAACTTCTTTTGTAATAAAAATTTGATTATACCCTGAAAAGCCATCTATGAATGATAGAAGTTCATTCATAGAGGCAGGATCAATTAACATATCAATTACAAGCATTACATAAACATCTTTAGGAGTGGCTAAATTCAAATCTCTAAAGTCTATGCAAACTCTAAGTTTACCATTCTTTTTCATTACAATGGCTATATTAGAAAGCCACTCAATATACCTAGTTGGCCTGATGAAGCCAGCTCTAAGTAATTTTTTGATTTCATCATTGACTTTTAATTCCACCTCCTTTGACATTCTCTAGGGAGGTTGTTGAAAAGGATAAAACTCAGATTTATATGGAGGCAGTGCTCAACTTCCTTTCTATCTAACCCAAACATTTATGTGTAGTCCCATACAAAACAATCTTTGAATTCTTTCAAAAGTGCAATTAACTCCTTTTTAACTTTTTCTTTCAATAAAGAACTGACGTAGGAGATTCTTGGCTCTTTCTCTATGCCAAGATTAATTTCTTCCAGAGGGTCTTGAACTTCATGTTGATTATCCTGAAGGCATTGTGGTGCCTCCTTTACATTCTCTAGCTATAGTTCATCAACATCCTCAAACTCTTCCTCACCTATGATTTCTATTCCATTCACCTCTAATTCTTCGTTAATTATTTTATTTGTAGTTTGCTACATCAAACACTTCTTTATAGCAGTTGTAGCTACTACTAATTCTTCTTATGTGTGTCTAATCATCAGTTTCTTCAATGATGGGCTTATCCATCGACCAGTAAGTGTAAGGCACGATGGTTTTCTCTTTGTAAATTAAATTTGAATGTTCTTGTACTTTAGCTTCCATGTATTCCTTGGAGAAATGGATGTTTCTAGGATCTCTATTCACTCCCCTTCCAGAAAATTTGAGATGTCCCATGTTTACATCATAGAATCTAGCCTCTAAATTATCTGAACATGTACTAAAAGGCTTATTGTTAGCCCAAACCACTTCAACATCATTATTTTTCCAGAATAGAAGGAATTGATGAAGAGAGGATGGCACACACCAATTAACATGAATCCAATCGTTCCCAAGTAGTGCATTGTAACTAGCACTTGATTTTACCATAAAGAAGGCAGTAAGTGACTGCCTGCTTCCAACAGTGATCTCAATTGGTAAAACCCTAGACACTCCAATAATTTCTTCTGTAAAAGCTGAAAAAATTATATCAGTAGAAACCAAGTCCTCTTCACTTTTACAAAGAGAATTCAAAAGTCTAAGTAGTATCACATTTATGGCCAAGCCATTGTTTACTAAAATTATGGAGAAAGGTTTGTTGTTTAGGTGAGCCTTAATGTATAAAGGTTTTATGTGCTTGGTCATTTCTAAGGAAGGCTTTTCAAGGATAACTCTTTTAGGTTCATCTGGCCTAGTGGCCTGAATCACGCTCCACTAAAGTGTTCTACTGATTCTTTTGATGAAGTTATCCCCAAAGTGTCATGGGATTCACTTTCTTAGTCTCTTGTACCATGAATTCCTGAGGTAGCATGACTGAGGTAGTAGCACACCCATAAGGTAACGAGTGATCCTCCATCTCAAAGGGCTCGATTTCCATGTCTTTATCCAATTCCATGCTTCCTTCAAAGTTTATTTCTTAGGAACCTATGCTCCCTATAGACACTTCTTTGCTAATATTTAGATCTTCGGTAGCCTTTCTCTTGAATTTAGACTTGTTAACAGGTTCCACTTCTTGCATTACTTGATCTTACACCTGTTATTCTCTCTCTTTTCTTTCAGTAGCATGTTGTCTTTGGAGCCTTCTTTTCTCTGTGTGAGTCAAGCATTGCGGGAATTTTCCATGCTTCATGCATTGCCAGCCCTTGCTTGGATCTAAGGTGGTGAAATAACAAATCTGGGTTATTTTCTAGTGAACTTTGGGGCAACCTCATTCTCTTCCCTTCTAGGTTTGTACCTGTAATTATTATAGACATTCCTAGAAGTTAGAATTATGAAAAAAATTTGATTTTTGAATTGGAAACTTTTCTTGCCTTTTTTATGAATTCCACTTATAAGCAGGTCTCTAATTATTTCTAGCTTTGTTTGGTTGTCTCCAATTATTACTATGGAATTTTTAGTGTTGTGCTGATTTTAGCCTGGGTGTCCATTTTCCTTTCCTAGATTCATCTCTCCATCCTGAATGAATTATTGATTTTATGGGAGTATTTGTTGATGGAGGTCTATAATATTTCACCTTGTAATCAAATTTCCTAGAGGGTTGGCCAAGAGTATCTCATTTCTCATCTCTTTCTTTGATCTTTTTCTTCAAATCCAAAAAGGCTCTAAAATTAGCATCAATAGTATTGACAATGGTTACAGGGGAAATGGATCCTCCTCAATCAGCATTGAATCCTTCATTTCTAGAAAGTTCAGCACCCCTTTATTGATTTTATCATGTTCCACATTCTTAAATACCCAATAAGCGTTAGTAGAATGATTGTAAGATAGTCTCTTCCTTTTAGCTCCTTTATTATATGTATTTTGTGATCAGGTGGCAATTTGATTAATTTCTCTTTGAGAAGAAAATCATAAATTTGCTCTATTTTTTATACTTCAAATGTGTATTACACCTGAGGATTAGAGCCCTGCGATTTCTTCCATGCTTCAAGAGTTTTCTTTTCTAAGAGTGGACAAACACAAGATATAGTGTTTGTAAGTTCAGCAGTAGCAACCTCGATATTAAAAACCTCTTAAAAATAAGTACCCATTGAAGTCTTCTTCCTTTAGTTCTCTTTTTTGAGAAATTCCTCATATTCACTAACTTTAGCAGCGAGTTCATAGAAAGCACAAAATTCCATGCCCAGGAATTTCTTTCTCAGCTCAATATCCAGACCCTTTGTGCCATTTTGACATATTCACCCTCAGGTAACATGATCTTACATCTATTTCTCATTCTTTTAAACCTGGCCATGAATAAATTAGCACTCTCTACAGCCTTATGAGTTACCCCAAAAAGTTTAACTATGCAAATTTCTTGCTTTGTTCTGAAGAATTGGGTGTGAAACTATTGCTCTATCTCTTGCCAAGTGAGAATATAATTTTTAGGCAATGTTGCATACTAGGTGAATGTAGTTCCTATCAAACTATTAGGAAATAATCTTAATTTAAAATTAGGAAACTTTTCATAGTTTGCTAACTCCCCACATTGAATTGTGAAACGGGGCGATATGCTCCAATGTCGATTGTCTATTTTTTGTGAAAAAAATTGAGAACTCGGTAGCCTCTAGGATAAGGATTATCCTTATCTATCACATCTGGGTATGGCTTGTGGAATTTTGGACGACTAAGTTGATGCAAACCCGACCCTTACAGCTCATATATGACATCTCTTATCAACTCCCATTGGTGGTGCTTGAGGCTATGGTGTATATGGGAAAATTCATTTAGCCCTAGGGATTTGGCATATAACCCTGGGAAAAATTACCCCTCGTGCCTCTTCCTTCCTGTTCATTCACTCCTGGCTATAAAGTTGGGTTAGTCCTCCCAAAAATTTGATGGTTATGCCTATTATTATTCATATTACTACCATTTCCATTTTGGCCATTAGGGTTATTAGGAGCAATTACTTTATTATTAGGCCCCACCTTATCCCTCTGATGTGGAGGACTATACCTTTCATTAATCACATATTGGACTTTAGGAGCAATTTTTGCAAAATTGCTAGACTCCTCATGCGCTACGTCTAGCTTGGATACAATATGTTATTTGGATAACAACTCATTCCTTTTGGAAAATGCTTGCATAGCATCCTGCAATATTTTCTCAAAACTTCCAACAGTGTTATTGATACTTCCCACAGTGCTATTGATAGCGATGGTAGCTTGTTTCAGAATATCAACCATTTGAGGTACTACATCCTGAAGAACTTTTTTAAAAGCTTAATAATCAAAACTCTTAATAGTGTTAACAGGTTTCAGTTCTGACCTATTTGATTAGTAGGCACTTCATCTTTATTTTGGCCATGAGGCTCCTGATTTCCTTTTGAATATTCATCACCTACTTCTGAATGGTGTTTTGTTGGTTGAATCTCTAACGTCATATACTTCTTTTACACTTCTCAATAATTTTGTTGTTTCACTTAAACGGGTCCCATCGTGTGTGCCAAATGATTATTGGCTAATTTTTTAGTTTTGAGAATTTACGAGCGTGCTAGAGGAGCGAGTCCTAAAAAATGAATTAACTTCTTCAAACGATTTATGGATTCCCAAGTGCCTTTACCACAATTTGCTTGGATTTCAGATATGGAAATTAATTTGCAAATAAAGAGAAATTGTATTGATTTGAGAGCTTACTACAATAACTAAAAGTAAACAATGTTAATGTAAAACTAAAGAAAATGATTGGCTAATGATTCTAAATGTTTAGATTGATGTAGATGCAATGGATGTTGTAGATAGATCATCTTCAATCATTCCCTTGCCTTTTATATTGCTAGAATTTACTTCTCCAAATAATCGCTATAGCTGAGAAGTGAGACGCCTTTTTCCCCAAGCCTCCTGTGAATGTGAACAGTTGCTTCTAGATTCCTCCAACTCTTATCCTCTAGCTTAAGTCTTTACAAATTAGACCTCAATTTGGGCCTTTTAAAATTTTTAAATCATATTAAAAATAATGGCCTTATAATTTTGGCCCAAAATTCAATTTGGGTACAAACAATAGGAATATAAATCAAAGTCCAAGAGCCTTATTTGAATAATTCATTTTTTGGTTACATCATTTTGAATTCCATATAATTCCATATCATGCATTAATTAAGGCTATTATTCTTTTCATTAATATATTGTTAATGATTTTTTTTTTCAATTTTCAAAATCAAAATGTTGATGATTTTAATTACAAAGATTATTACAATTTATTTTGTTGATCTTGCCTCTAGAACAAATGTTGAATGAGTATGTTCTATCCTAAAAGATACACGAGTGAAAGTCCTTTTGAATAGTGTTGTCCTAGCACAGGTCAGACTATTCTTTATTTTATTTAGGATTTCAATAACATAATGTTTCAATTGGGATATAAATCTAAGTCCAAGAGCTTTATTTGAATAACTCATTTTTTAGTTACATCATTTTGAATTCCTTATAGTTGCATATCTTGCATTTACCAAGGCCATTATTCTTTTCCTTAACGTGTTAGTAATGACATTTTTTTCAAATTTCAAAATCAAAACATTACTTGGTTTAATTACAGAGATGATTACAATTAATTTTGTAGATCATGCCTCCTAACATAAAAGAACAAGTGCTGAATGAGTTCGTTCTATCCTGGAAGATACACAACTAAAAAATCCTTTAGAATAGTGCTCTCTTAGCATAGCTCAAACTATTCATTATTCTATTTAGTATTTTTATAATATGAGGGTTCAATAGGGATATAAATCCAAGTCGAAGAGTCGTATCTAATAATTCATTTTTAGTATTCTTTTCATTAATGTGTTGTTAATGAATGTTTTTTCAATTTTCAAAATCGAAAGGTAGTTGGGTTTAATTACTAAGATGATTACAATTAATTTTACAGATCATGCTTCCCAACATAAAAGAATAAGTATTGAATGAGTCTGCTCTATCTTGGAAGATACACAAGTGAGAATCTTTTAAAATAGTCCTCTCCTAGCACAATTCAAACTATTCTTTGTTTTATTTACTATTTTTTATAACATGAGGTTTCAATAGAAATATAAAACTAGTGGGGTGCTACTGATATAAAGAAAGAAAATTGTAGTTACAAAAATGAACAATAGTATTGTAATTAATTATAGGAATTGTAAGAAAAGGTAAGTGAAAGAATGAATGAAAAAAGTAATCATCCAAACACATGGCATGACATGGTGCCAATATATATTGACATATGTCACAATCAACACAAGTTGACTTAATTATTTTTTATACACTAATTAACATGTTAGTGTCATTATTATGGTTGACACATAGGGGTGTAATCGAGCTGAGTTGAGTCAACACAATGCCAAACTTAAGCTCAACTCGACTTTCAAACTCAAAACTTGAACTCGATCGAGCTTTTGCTTTTTTAAACTCGAGGTCGACTCGATTAAATAATTCATATACTCAAACTTAACTTGACTCTATTAATTAAATTAAATCTTTAAATATTTTATAATATTCAAACTCGACTCAAGTTTGAACCCTACTCGGTTCGATAAGATATATTTATAATTATATTAAAATAATAGGGTATAATGTTAAATATGTATAAGCTCAGTTAACCTCGCGAGTCTATTGAGTCACATATTTAGGAGTTTGAACTTGATTCGATAGCCTACTCAAGTACCTTCTTTACTAGATAATAATCAAGTTGATTTCGAGTCGATCCCAAATAACTCAAAGGTCAGTTTCACTCGGTTACACTCGTACTGGCATATGAAAAGAAAATAGCTCTAGGGATTATAATGGGTTCAAAATGGGAGGTTTTGTTTTCAATTTTATGAATTAAAGATTGGATACTTTCATAAGGTTCAAAATCAAATTTGAGTTCTTCACATTTCGGCAAAAAAGTAAAACGTGCAAATAAAAAAAAATCTATATATATATATATATATATTAAATGTTGAGTACTAAAATCATTCTGCCCAAAATTTGACACATGTCTACTCTTATAATTCAACATTCAACTCTAAACGCTTATATGTTAAATTCTAAAAATTTACAATATTTTTCTATTAAAAATATATAAAAATATTATATATTCTTATTATGTGATTTATTTTTTTTTCTATTTCATTTAAAACTCTAAATAGATGAAGTTTAAGGAAATTATATAGGGTTTAAATTTTATCAAATGAGATTTAAAGAAGTTATATGCATTTAAAATTCTATTTGAGAGGTACGTTATTGAAGAATCACTTCGGTAATAATATTGCTTATTATAATTCATCTTCTTCTTACCCTACTACTCGCACTCGCAAAAGTGATTAAAAAGTTGTTGAAGGTATTCCATTTTTTTTTTATTTTTTGTTACTTGGTACATTAAATTGTTACCTGATTTTGTTTTTTGTTTGCACAGGATATGCTTTTAGAAATTTGTATGATAATTACCGTCCAAAAAAAAAAGAAATTTGTATGATAACTCTGCTACTATTGCAGTGCTTGGCCAAAAACTCAAGGCCTCAAATTCAAAGCGAAAAGGCACAAAACTCAAGGCCTCACTATTGATGACATGTTGAAAGAATAAGTTGAATGACTTTGCACTCAGGTTTGCATATATTTTATGGAATTGCAATTGCTAGTCATTAACTTCTTGTTATATTTATTATCATGTTTTACTCATAATATTTGAATAACATGTAGCTAAAGAACCCATAAGGTAATTATATATAAATATAAAGGAATAACAACACTGTTAGTCCTATAAATTATATCATTTTTTCAATTAAGTCCTACAAGAATTTTTTTTACAATCAAATTCTATAAGTTTTAAAAAGGCTTTCCGTTAGTCCATTCTGTCAGTCAAATCAATTTTCCATTTGTCGACCCTTAAAATCAAACTTTTTTTTTACATTTCAGTTCTAAAGCTATAAACAAAAAATATTATTTTCGGTATTTTAAATAAATAATATTTTTATTTTATTTTTGACTTCTTTTCTCATTTAACCTTCATAATAACTATACAATTCACTAAAATAATTTTTTAAAAAACAAAAACAATATTTTTCTTAAACTATTAGTTATATTGGCAATGATAAATAAAAATAGTTAAATATTCTTAATTATTTTAAAATATATAATTTCAATTAATATATCATAAATGAATAAATATTTTTTTATAAGGAAAAGCTCATCTACTTTTATCAATATTATGATTTGTGTTAGATTTCAAAAAGCTCATCTATTTTATCTTAAATTAATTTTATTTTATATAAAAAATAAAATTATTAATTAAAATATATTATTCTTCAAATATTTTCTGTAAAATAGCCTAATTTAAAGAAATATTTATAAAGTATAACATAAATTATAACATTTATAAAACTAATTGAGTTTATCTAAGTATAAACAAAAATTATTCATTTAAGATAAATTAATTAAAATTTATATTTAAAAACAATTAAAAAAATTTAATTAATTTTATTTATCATTGTTAATAAAATAATAATTTAAGAAATTATTTTAGTGAGTTATATAGTTATTATAAAAGTTAAATAATAGAATAAGTCATAAATAAATAAATAAATAATATTATTTATATAAAATATCAAAAATGACATTTTTTAATAGTTTTATGATTGAAATGTAAAAAAAAAAGTTTGATTTTAAGGGTTGATTAACAAAAAAATATTTTAACTGATGGATAGGATTAACGGAAAATCTTTTTAAAACTTATAAAATTTAATTGAAAAGAAAATTCTTATAGGACTTAATTATAAAAATAATATAACTTATATGACTAACAATGTTGTTTTTCCTACTAAATTTATATATTATGAAAAGCTATAAAATGATATATGACGGACCACAAAGATCTATTTTAGATTTTAAAATACAATTCTTTTTTAAAGCTTATAACTAGTTAACCTACTATAATAGGTAGGTTTTTTTTTTTCAAGTTATTTTTTTTAAAGGGAGCACTACCTTCAAGTTGTTGTAGAAAAATTTCTAAAAAGGAGTATGGAAAAAAAATATTACTGTTGTAACTGTATTTTAGAGTGAAATTTGAGATATTTTAAAGTTATGGATTAGAAATGATCTAAAAGTTGAGATTTTGGTTCAATTCCTTAAAGTAATTTTAAAATTTGTTGAATTATTATGAATTTATTGATTGTTAAGTGATGTATTTGATAATGGTAATAGGCGCTGCAGTAGTATATATTTTGTGTTCATTAACTACTGGCAACTAATGAAATAAAAGAGTTTTAATCTTTTGATTGAATTATTTTTTTTTTTAAAAATTCAATAGTTGAACGACTTGGATTTTTCTTTTTTATCTAATTCTCAGTATATCTAAAATTCATTGGATTTTGATTAATTCGATTGAATTCATATAATCATAAAGACGACAAAAATCTATTAACAACTAATTAGTTTAATATAATTGTATATATCATGACTTTAACTAATTCAACTAATTGTGTTGAATTTTTTTCAACACAATTATAACAAACTTCCTGATGTTTGTTGTAATGTGCAATGTGATATTATATCTTATTGACGTATGAATTATTTTTGAAAATTTGCCTTTATCCTTTCTTATTTATGAACTAATTGTCAAATAAAAAGTTTTTTTTTTAATGACTAAAGTGCTTAGTATAACATTTAGAAACCAAAGTGTCTAATTAAAAGAAATGAAGCAAAATTCATAATTCTTCATTTTAATAGTTTTCCTTATAATTGATGTAATGAAGATCCTTAGGGCTCTTAGATATTTCTTGGTAGCTGAGCTTAGATTCTCCATGGAAGGTTAAGAAGATACAGACACATCAGGAACTTAAAAAAATGTAATTTTTTCAGGTTTAATTTGCCTAGGTAGACCTCATGAGTATGTGAAAAAATGGCTTCAATGTAACCTCATGTGCACGAGTTTATTTTATTTCACTTTAACTCGAGGTTCATCATTATCAAAAAATAAGATATGCATTTATCGTCAGATGAAAACCTGAGAGTGTTACACATTGCGAGCTACTAATTACAAGTACACAAGATTGTTTCCAATCTCATAAAATTTAGGAATTGCGTATTTAAGTGCTCAAGATTGATATAAACAAACTCAAGACTGATTATAATACAAGTGCATAACCATTTCTTTAGTAACATAAGCAAGGGGTTTACGATGATACCCAACAGAGTAAGAAACTGATATGGTACATTGCTAAGTATAAGGATTAAAACAGCCAACACACAATGTAAACAAACTATGATATCTAACGAGGAGGATAAGCTGAGGAGAAGGTTTCTTCATTGTTTTAGCTCTCCACCATGACCTAAAAATCTGAAAGATAAAAGGGTAGTACTGGATTGGATTTTGGAAATGTAATCATACAATTAATTAGCTTAACAATATATAACATAGTAATCAAGGGAAAAACTTGAATCTTTAAGGAAAATTATAAAAGGGTACTAAAATTATTAACCTTTAAGTTCAGGAAATTGAGTTTTCATGCATAAACCATGTTTAGAACTACTCTACATGAGTCCAATTCCAGGTTGAGTTCGTTAGAGATGTGTAACTTTGTATATTAACATCAATGCAATAGGACTGTCCTTGCAGTTTAATATATGGTCATGGCCTGTTTACCTGTTTTAAAGTCATTCTACCATCTAGTGTCTACATAAGATTTCAGTCAAACAATATATGCCGTGGAAAAAAACAAGAATATGATGAGGAACATACCTTAGCCGAATCAATTTCTGCTTTTATTGCAAGTTGACATGCCAGAAACTGAACCACAGAGATGTGGATTGGAGATTCCACCCGAAGGAATTGGACCTTCAAAGTTGTTAAAAGCAACTTTCAGAAAGCAAGGGCTTGAATCTTGCTGAGGCTTGTTGGGATCATTCCTAATAGCCTCTGCTCTAAAACATCCAAGAATTCTTGGAATGTTGCTGATCGATTCTGGTGTTGTTGGTTTCCTTATTCCCTCAGTTCTGATTGAATTTCGAGAGGAAATCATTGGCCTGATGCGTTGGATTCCAATTGCACAGCATATTGTTGATAAGAATGCTGATACGAATATGACTATGACGAATGTAATCCAGAACAAAAGTGAGTGAAACCATGATTTCTCGTGGGAGCAAGGACGTATGCCAGAGACATTACCACAAAGATCTCGATTTCCTAAGAATGACATACTTGTAACTGCGTTGAAGATGCCGCCAGAGGGAAGCAATCCTTCGAAGTTGTTGAAGGAAAGATTCAGATAGGTTAGTGTGGGAATTTGGTTGAGGCTTACTGGGATCTTTCCAGAGAGGAAATTTGCTGAAACATCAACGGATTCAAGGTTCTTTAGCTCACCAAGCGAATCAGGTAATGGCCCTTGAATAGAATTGTGTGACAAATTTATCATCCTCAACTCAATGCAGCTTGATATCTGAGAGAAGACATTTCCAGTGAAGTTGTTTGATGACACATCTATCTCTCGAACATTTTCCAGCTTGCTGAGTTCAATTGGCAGAGGCCCGTCAAGTTGATTATGTGAAAGATTTAGAAATATTCGCATCTCATGCAAATTTGATATTTCCGGAGGGATGCTCCCTGTCAATTTGTTGAAGGACAAGTCCAATGTGTTCAGCTGAGTGGACTTCATTAAGGCTGGAGGTATAGTTCCTGAAAGGAGGTTGTTGTTCAGAAACATATGATACACCTGAACCAAGTTCCCTAGACTTAAAGGTATTTCACCAGAGAGTTGATTATATGACAGATCGAGCAGGCCAAGATGGCGAAATTGTCCGAATGCTTCTGGTATTTCTCCAGTGAACAGGTTGTGCGATAAAAAAATTTGCTCTAGGGAAACTAATCGACTTATCTCCGTTGGAAGTGTTCCATTTAAAGAATTGAATGTCAAATTCAACACCGTCAGATTAGAAAGATTCGCTATTTCTGGTGGGATTGATCCATGGATTCTGTTTTCTTGCAGCATCAGAGAGATTAGATTTATACTAAAGTCACCAATGGAACTGGGCAGGCTTCCCCCTAGACCCATGCCAGCCAATTCAAGCTCCTCCAATTCGGTGCAATTTCTAAGTGCGTTGAAGAATGGTTGGAGATTAGTGTTTTGATTGTGACTAATGAATTCATTGTACGACAAATGGAGGAAGGCAATGTCATGTAGGTTCTGTACAACGTTCACAGGCAATTCACCAGAAAGATGATTATATTCCAAATCTAAATTGTAGAGTGAAATATTGGTTAAAGACACAGGGAGTCCTTCTATAAATTGGTTATTGTATAGACTAAGGGTCCACAGGTTTGGACAATTTCCAATTTCTTCAGGAATTTTTCCTGTGAGAAAGTTGTTGGACAAATCAACATTTCCTAATGCAGAGCAGTTGGAGAAGAAGAAAGGTGGAAGTTCACCTGTCAAATTGTTCTCCGCGAGAGAAATCAAAGTGATGTTGGAAAGAAGGGCAAAGGACTCGGGCAACGAGCCGTGTAGACTATTCCTGTCTAGTTGGAGATGACGCAGGTGTCGGAGTTGACAAAATTCTGAAGGGATAATGCCGTAGAAGTTATTGGCAACTAGGTCTAGAGATTGAAGCCCAGTGAGATTTGAAATTATTGGTGAAAGTGGCCCTGTCAGTTCACTGCCGGAAAGAATGAGACTTTTTACGCGGTGATGATGCTCGTCACACGCCACTCCTGTGAAGTTGCATACATCAACCGCTTCAGTCCAGTTGGCAAGCTTGGAATTTGGATCAGACACCACAGTCTTTCTGAACGCAAGTAAAGCAGTCTTGTCCGTGTCCAAGGAGTGAGGATGCTGAGATGAAACTGGCAAGGGAGAAATTGAGATCAAATGCTGGAGCAGCAGCACAAAGGCTATCTTACCGATTGCCATTTTAGTATTCTGTAAGTGCTGGATCATATTAACTTCATGAGACGGAAAGCTGGGTTTGAAGAATGAAAGAGCATCTTGGTGAAGGGGATAGATCTTTAGGATATAAAAATTCAATGCAGGCCATAATTTGTAGGGAGAGATTAGTAGTCTACTTGCGCCATTTTGATAATGGAATTGCAAAAATGATGAATAGATTTTCAACTAGAAACAAGTAGATTGGTAGATGATTGTTTTCTTATTGTTGGGCAGGCA